>CAUYPO010060756.1:0-21330 GCA_963574435.1 Cheirogaleus major
ACTTGGGCAGGGGGGCGGGGTGCCACGGTGTCCCACCAGCACCGTGGGGGATGCGGGATCCTGGTAGGATTAGCTTCTTCACCACAGTGGCTTTGTTACTCGAGAACCAGCTCCATGACACCTCCTCAGGGAAGCCTTCCCCGACTCCACCAGGCAGGATGCTTATAGCACAAATAACTAGAACGTTCTAGATGTTCTATAGAATCTATTGTATTATGTGTTACATGTAGTAGTATGTTATAGTATATATTTATCATATGTGGATACATGTGTATATATACATACATATATATACCTATATATAAATGCATATTCTTTTAAAACCCCAACTGTGTCCCAACCCCACTGGCAAGTTTCTGAGGGACAGTCTGTTTGCTTGTCATCTTTGTGGTCCTGGAGGCTGGTGGTGCCCAGCGCATAGTCGGTGCTCATTAACCATAAGCTGACTGGGGAGGGGCCACTCCCCCTCCCCTTTGGCCCTCGTGCATGAGACCAGCTGTCCTTAAGTACAGGAAGACAGCTGGCCAAGAGCCTTCCCTGTCATTATCTCCGTGGTCATTTGAGAAATGGCAACAAAATTCAGAGATTCTGGCCGGGTGCAGTGGCTCATACCTGTAATCCCAGCGCTTTGGGAGGCTGAGTCAGGAGGATTGCTTGAGGCCAGGAGTTCAAGACCAGCCTGGGGCCCCGGATGTGGTGGCTCACGCCTGAGATCCTAGCGCTCTGGGAGGCCGAGGTTGGCGGATCGCTCAAGGTCAGGAGTTCGAAGCCAGCCCGAGCAACAGTGAGACCCCGTCTCTACTGAAAATAGAAATAAATTAATTTGCCAACTAAAAATATATAGAAAAAATTAGCCGGGCATAGTGGTGCATGCCTGTAGTCCCAGCTACTCAGGAGGCTGAGGCAGGAGGATCACTTGAGCCCAGGAGTTGGAGGTTGCTGTGAGCTAGGCTGACGCCACGGCACTCTAGCTGGGGCAACAGAGACTCTGTCTCAAAAACAAACAAACAAAGCAAAACAAAACAAAACAAAAGACCAGCCTGGGCAATGTAACGAGACTCCATCTCTACAAAAAATTTAAAAAATTAGCTAGGTGTGGTGGTGGTGTGTGCTTTGTAGTCCCAGCTGCTTAAAGGCCAAGATAGGGAGATTGCTTGAGCCCAGGAGTTTTGAGGCTGCAGTGAGCTATGATTGCACCAGTGCACTCTAGCCCAGGTGACAAAGCAAGACATTGTCTCAAAAAAGCTTTTTATTTTGGAAATTCTCTCTGGGCCCCCAGGAGGTGAAAGGGTGTGGCCAGGAGCAGCCGAGGCACTGAGCGACTCTGGGGCCGCATCGTCTGGGCTCCTCTCTGCGGATTCTCTTGCTTTTCCTCCTAGTTGTTGAGGACACCTCCCTGCCCTGCTCCTGGAGCAGCTGGCACAGATGTGCACGTGGAAGAAAACAGTGTCCCCTGTCACCAACCGAGAACTGAACAGTAGCTCACACGTAACTCTCATCCCAAATAGCCAAGGCCGGGGTGAGACGCTTCCCGAGGGGACCAGGAACCCTTCCAGCCCCGTGGCGGGGGAGAGAGCGGGTGACACCCCGCACAGGGAAGCACGTGGCATGAGTCCAAGGCAAACACACCGTGCAGGGTGTCCCAGAGGTCTCGAGCAGTGTCAAACTTTCATAAGGACAGACGCACAAAGGTCGGGACTTACAAAGAGACACCGTCTGAAAGCTTCGCTGTTTACACTACTCTGGCCTCGTGAAAGTTGAATGATACATTTTATAATGATTCCTACACGCAACTCAGCAACGTTCGGTCCTTTTTCTTTCTTTCCCTGGGTAAGAACCTTGCTGGGGTGCAGCTTTCTGGGCAATCTCGCCACTGGGGGAGCGAGGGAGCCGGTTGGGCGGAGAGAGGTGCGGCGTGGCGGAGCAGCTGGGTTTCAGTCTTGCAGGAACGGTCTGGGACTGGTGACACTTTCCTTCCCAGTTTATAAACAAAAAAACCGAGGCTCAAAGAATGATTTGGCTGATGGCATACAGAGAGCTGGCGGGAGGCGGGACCAGACCTGGGCCTTTGCTGGTCTTGCCCTGGGCTCTTGGGGTCTCTGCTGCCCTCCGGGGCGCCCCTCTCTCCCTCCGTTGGGGTTTGCCTCCGTCCTCCGCCGCTGCCGGAGAGGAGAAGCCTGGGTGCGACGCCCCGGATGGGAGCACGGACCAGCCAGGCCCTCCCTCCACCTTGGCTACGAGGGGGCACAGCGGGAGAGCCGGGAACATGGAGATCAGCCCACTGCCACTCAGGAGGCTGCGGAGGGGACCCCCGAGTCCTAGCATCCTCCCTCCCAGGTGCCTCCTGCTCCCCCGGCTCGCTGGCCCCTCTCTTTAGGCCAGGGTGTTGGAACGTGGCCACCGACTTGTTACAATCGGAAAGAAGGAAAGCCCACACGTTTCACAAGAGACGTCTGCGGAACCGCGTTGGAAAGGACAGGTGAAGGCATCCTGCTTGTTACCTGGGAGCTGTCGCCGGGGTCCACCGAGCGCCCTGAAACCCCTCAGTCGAGAGGTACGGCGGTTCTGGCTTCTGAGAGCCGCAGGATCAGGTGTTCAGGGGGCTCAGGGCATGCTGGTGGCCTGGGTGGACTTCCAGCCCAGGGGCGCCCTGCAGGCACTGACACGGAACCCCAAGTGGCCGGACAGCCCACTCAGCAGGCCGCACCTACAGGGGGACCCTCCCTTTCCCAGCGTGGCCCACAGCCTCGCCCGCCAGACCAGACCCAAACGCCCGGCCTGAGCGGGGAAAACATCCACCTGACCTCAGGAAAAAAGGTTATCTTCTGAACAGCCGCTGATGTAACCAAGACGATTGCAAATTCTGTAAAAAGTCCTCACAGATACATTAAAACAAAAATTAAACAGACTTTTTTTTAAAAGATAGTTTATTTCAGTTTCCACCTCTGACAATCCAAGGTGCGAGATATATATATATATTTATATACACATATTGTTTTTTCTTCACAGGAAACAGCTTTGATTTTAGCACTGCTTTGAGATCTTCAACCGTGAAACTTTCTCAACCTTAAAATATAGTTTGTAGAACATCACCTAGCGGGACACAAAATTGCATAACTGTAACACATAGAACATCAGCATCTCTGAACTCTATTTTGGGAGCTACCAAAAATGCAACGTCTGGGCGTGACGATGGCAGGTTTAGGTCCGAGACGAGGGTGGAAGAGAAAGCAGGAATGCACGACACAAAACGCCACTGAAAGTTCCAGTGGAAACCACAATGCGCAAGGAAGGTTCTGGCACGTGTACGTGTTTTAAGGGACTATATGCAAGCTGTTTGAATTTCTAGCGTTTCCTAGTGTTCAAACGTGTGACTCACCTTTCCACAGGTGCCGCCCAGAGACCCTAAGCGCCAGACCCAGGCCGGCTGCTCCCACAGCCCTGCCACAGTCTCCTGCAGGGGAAGCCACCTGCGGGCCCACCTCTGAGTTCCTCCTTCCTCCCTGGCCACCGTATCCCCTGATCTAGCTCAGAGGCCGCCGTCCAGGGGCAAGCAGGGAGCAGGCACCGCCCCACGTAGGCAGGATTCGGACACAACCTCTCTGCAGTTAAAGTGCGATGTCCCTCACAATGTGGCTCACAGGCCCCAGGCTGCGGCGCCGGGCCCTGACTTTGCTTTGCCAGGGCCTGGAGGCTGCGGGGAAGCAGGGCTCTGGGTTCTCCCCACAGTGCACCATGTCCTGCGGGAGGGCTTGTGTGACAGGGACGCACGAGCCCAGACCATCCTCCCCCTCCGCCGCACCGACACAGCGACTTCTCCCCCCCCACCACCGTGGAGTGCTGCCCCACCTGAGTCCCAGGGCCACGTGACTCCCTGGGCACTGCTAGGGTCGGGCCGCAGGCCCGAGCGCTCTGCTCACCTGGCTCTGCAGAGCTCGGACGGGCCGGCTGGGAAAGGCTGGCACTGACTCAACCTGAGGCCAGCGCTGGGACGTGGGGCTCCGGGTCACTCAGGAATGGCGCAGGCTGGCCCCCAGGGAGGTGCCATTCCTGCGAGTCCTGTCCGTCCCTCTCTCCCCTGGGGAGTATGTGACACCCAGGCCCAGAGACGAGAGGGGCACCGAGGCACAGAGTGGAGGCCCTGGAAGGGGCTGCCGTGGAGGGTGGCTCAGCGCTGCACGTGGACGACCTGGAAAGGGCCCGTCCGTGGACAACTGACAAACCGACGCCTTCCCTTCCTGGCACGGGCACGGGCTTTCCTGGGCGGGCGGCCGTGCAGCCTGTGGGCGCTCTGGGCTGTCTGAAGCTTCACCCCAATGTGAGCCCATCGGGGACCCCTAGCCAGCACGAGTCTCCTGACTGCGAACTCGGCTAAAAGCTTTGAAGTGAGACCTTTCTCCAAAAAGCATGACACAAGCAAGTGGCGTGCGGGGCAGGAGGGCGAGAAGGCTGCGCTGTGAGGGAGACGCCCCGACGGAACTCAGCGCTTGCCGCGGCGGGGGCCGGGGGTCCACGGAGCAGTGCCCAACAGCTTCACGCGTGCTGACAAAGATGAGGAGGCCACCTCGCACCCTCCGCCTATCCCGGCCCAGAGGGGCTCTCCCCTCCCCGCTCCCTGAGGATGGGGCTGGGCCACTGCCACCCCCAGTGTCCTCTTCTTCTTCCTTCTGCAATAAGGGACCCTCTCACTTTCACAGTCCTCTTTCTCAAGCCCCCACTGTTCTTGGCAAAGCACCGGCTCCTTGGCAGCCCCACTGGCTGAAGTTTGGGTAGCCGGTAACGAAGCTGATGTAACCACATGGGCCGACTGGACCCTCCCTAATAAAAGCCACTGGTCGGTGTGACACAGGAAGGTCAGGCTTGTCGTTTACAGTCCTGGCTTCTGGTACCCGCTAGAACGAGACCTTCACAAACTGCTTAAGTGTGAAGTCTGTTCCTCAGGTCAGGAATGCCACGCGCTCCCAGGGTGACGATGTGAGCCACGCCGAACAGCCCACGGGGAAGCTCGTCGCAAGGCCGCAGCCTCTATCCACAGCAATGAACGCCACGGCCTGCCTGGCTTGGGGACGTGGGTGATGGGGGCCCGTTTGGTTTCCACTCCCAGAAAGGAAGACAAAGGTAGGCGGTGTCTCATTCCCGCGCGGGCCTCGGCTCTGAACCGCCAGGCTGGTTCTAACCCGCACGCGTGCTCCCTGAATCAACTGAACATCTGGGTTTTAATCTGGGCACAGAGCTCCGAAATCGGAGCCTTCCTCCAGCCTTCTTCAGAGCTCCTTAGCCTTTTCTTCTTTTGGCAACGGGAATATCAGAGTCTATTCCACTTCACTTACAGATGCCACGGTATCGGGGCTCAGTTCTCTGGCCTTTGGCTAAATGTGAGCACACACACACACACACACACGCACACGCACACACATGCGCGCGCACGCACACACACGCGGCGGATGCAATCTGAATATTGTGGCCCCTCTTAAACATAGATCAACCTTGCTAAAATTATAACAAAGGCTAAAATCACATAGAGCTACATCTCAACAGTGTCCTGTTTTCAGAGCAGGGAACTCTTGAGAGAATTACGTGTATTTTGGTTCACTATGACGCACCTGGCCCTCAAGGTCACACGGCAGCGCTCCTGGCTTTGGCACACTACATGCTCGGACTGGGTACTATCTGAGGCTTCCTGAGTTTACAGAAGGGCTACCAGAGCTCTCCTGTGCCAAAGCGTCCCTGTGTGCACCTGGGGGTGACATCTCCCCATGAGGGGACCTCTGAGCACTGCAGGCTGGGTCTGTCTGCACTGGCCAGTCCCTGGGGGGCAGAGGTGTCCCAGGGAAGGGGGAACTGCAGCGGGCGAGTTCTTCCGGGACACTGTGCCTCCTGCCGGTGACACTGGCCAGAGGACTCGAAAGTGAGACACTCAGCCGGAGCCAGCTGTCCGCAGGAGGGACGGTGGGGCAGCCTCCCGGGCCACCTCCAGCTCCGCTCTTGTACCAGAGGGCCCATCCTGGTGGCATCTCGTGTGGGGCCCCGCACAGAAGGCGACACTTCCTGGGGTCAGACTCCCTCCAGCTCCGAGGAGGAAGAGCAAGGCAGGGAACAAAACAAAACCACCCCTTCTTCCACTTTACATTGCTATTTCAAGAGGTCTGTTTGGCGCGGGGGTGGGGGGGTTTAGATCATTTGTGAAGTTAAAGTGCTTGGAAAAAAAGCCAATAGAAGTCAAAGCTGCATTTCCTTCCCAAAGCTGCACACAAGCTCTCCAGAGCCCCAGAGAGAGGCTCAGAATCGAATGTTCTTGCCGAAAACTCAGACCAAGGCAAACAACTGTACAAAAATCCTATATGCACAGGGGTAAGTCTTGTGGGCACCTCAGAGCAAAGTCCTAATGCGTTTCACTGACACGCATAATAAATGACTACGAAAGCTGAGGACACAACGGCCACCGGGGGTGCCTGGAAGGTTCAGCGAGTTTCACAGACACAGGGAGGAGGGCAGGAAGCTTCCAGGGCCGTGAGTTTGGGGAAGGTGCATTATCTGAGGTTGGCACTGGAGCGAGGAGGGGTCCGCACACCCATCGATCCGACGTGACTTCTCTCATGGATTCGGTGGAGACGTGCACGGTCACTGGGGCCTGGCGACGCGGAAAGGCGCCTCGGCCGGCACGATCTGCCCGGCTCGGGCAAGCCGGCCAGCAACAGCCGTGCTCCATCTCACCGCCAGCCGGGCTAAAATCACACACACGCACGTTGTGCTGCCAAAGGCTCTGGGCTCCGGTCCCCAGTCCTCTGGTCTGCCTGAGTGCGCTCAGATGACGCCGCACTTCAGATAACGCCCCAAACACACGCTCTGTGGCTCAACCCACCCGTGCTCTTCCCTGGAACATTCCAGGCTGGCATTCTGGAGGGAAACCTTTCGAGCGGTCGCTGGGTAAGTGACTATCAGGCGTGTTTCTGCTGGCCTCAGGGACGCGACGTTAATGATTTCACTGAAGGCTGGGAAGGCGGGCGGGCAGGCAGGAGGGGAGGAGGGAGGGTGGAGGACAGCCCCATGCACCTGTCTCAAGTCACGACCAGAGGTGGGGAGCCCAGGGTAGCCGGGAAGCAGTGGGAAGCAGCGGGCCGTGGGAGCCAGCACGCAGGAGGCTGAGGGTCAGGCCTCGTCCCCACGGCTGGGCTTCTGTGCCGGGACAAACCCCCGCAGGAAAGCCGCGGTTCCGGGCACCGGGTGTGGATGGAGGAAAGAGGTATGAAGGCTTGGGCTGCGGGACTGAAGGCCACAGGGGTGGAGGGCCCAGCCCAGAGCCCACTCCGCTAACTGGCCCTGGACAATCACAGCAGAGCCACCGCTCCCCAGCTGGCTGTCACACCAAACAGACTCTCTGCCTTGTCTGAAATGAACAGCAGCACTGTTTGCTGTTAGAAAGGGTGCTGTCTTGTGGCTATTGGATTTCTCTTTTCTGTGCTTCTCGAGGGGGACAGATGGCACAAAGCTGCTCCCAGTGCGCTGGGGAAGCTTCAGAGAGCAGACGCCTTGGCGCTAACATGACTCGAAGGAAGCCGCACGGATCCTGTGCCATCAGCAGGGCACTCACATGTCCCTGGACAGGGGCCGGGTCTCGCTACAGCCGGGAAAGAGTACCCTCTGCACGGGACATGTCTCTCCCTGAAACAGGAGGCGTCTCTCCTCTTAGGGGTCCTGAGACTTCCCAGTTCCTGTCCCACAAAGGGAGGCTGGAGAAGAGCAGGGACCTGTTGAGGCTGACGCGGCAGTTCCATCTGTACCTGGGGTGGAGCCGTGGCCCGGGCGCCCCGATGACCGACGCCTGTCCTCCCGTCCTGGCCCGTCAGCTGCAGCCCTGCCTGCCTCACAGCCATCCCACCTGCATCCCATGCCCCCACCCTCTCCAGCCCTGAGCCTCCTCCCTCGGGGTCTCATGTCACAAGCCTGGCGCTTAGGGGGACAGCTGGTCACCTCAGTGTAAGCCGTGAGATCCAAGGGACACTCTGGCACGTGGAAGGGGGGAGCAGACACAGGCAGAGGGGAGGACGGGCAGCCGGATTCTTCTAACCGCTAGTTCTAGGACAGCGAGGAGCGGCTCTGGGTGCTGCTGGCGTCATGCAGGGTCATCAGGTGGGTGATGGCCAGTCGCTGGCCTAGTCCTCCTGGGGGTGTGGCCTCCGTGGCCTACTCAGTGGCCATTTGCTCGATGTGCTCACTAAGCAGCTTGTATTGCTCTGAAAGAGAACACAGCGTCACTTCTTGGAAGGAAGGTGGCGGCCGGGACAGGCGTGTCCTGCCCTTCTCACCGGGCAGTGATGAATCAGGACCTTGGCAGGACAGAGCACGAGACCCATAAACCACAGGGCCTCACACAGGGCACGCACTGGGGAGTGGGCCCTGGGGCGGGAACATCTTCTCATGGAAACGGTGTCCCAAGGGCCGCCCGTAAGCCTGCGAAGGCCCGGTGTGGTCAGACCAGGGAGGCGACGGTATTCCCCTGGCCCTTTGCCAGTGAGGCGGGGCTGGGGCGGGATTCTGAGATCGTGCATGGACACCCTCGTGCCTCCTGAGGCCACTCCCCTGCGGACCCCTTGCGTTTGGTGCAGGGTGGAATGTTTTAAAGAATACTGGTCAATGCAATGCATGCTGAGTGCAGGGCTTCCTAGACGGGGAGGAGAAGTATCCGGCGGCAGATGGGACAATACAGGTGAGGCCGGACTCCACGCATCGGCAGCAGACTCCTGCTGCCACAGAAGCCAGAGAGGCTAAAAAACCTCACAACTGCCTCCATACACCCGCTTTGGCCCCCCACCTGCATCCGCCGTGGCACTGTGGTCCCAGAGACAGAGGGAGGCCATGTGGCGGCTGCTCAGAGGGGCAACGTGGGGCCGGAGTTTGGCTCTGAGCAAGTTCCGAGTCTGGGTGTCAAGTGCCACCTGTACTTGTGTCCCACCTGTGACACTGAGCCGGCGGGCTCCCCTCCCCACCCCACCCCGGTGGAAACACATTTCCAAAGGCACTGAGAGGCGCCCGGTGCGTCTACACTGACTAGGAAACAGGAGGGAGGACCAGCCAAGCAGGTCAGCGTCAAATGTGAAAGTAGACGGGGGCTCTGGCGGCCTCACCTTCGTCCAGGTTGCCGATCACGGCCTGCTTCTTCAGGAAGTCGTTGCACAGCTTCTTGTTCAGCCCGAAGGCCAGCATGTTGTGCGTGAACGTGCTTGGGGGAGAAACACCGGGACTGTTACACCCCTTCCCCTGCGGGGAGGGCCGGGAGGGCCCGTAGCCTCCTGGGTGCCCAACAGGGGCCTGCCTAGAACTTCCAGCAAAAATCGAAATGCAGCTACCGAGTTAGCCCCCAACACTCTCACTGTGACGCTGCTGCCACCAAGGGTCGTGTTAGGTGGGGAGTTAATTAGGAACCTGAATCAAGGTCAAGTGTGATCAATCCCATGCTTTTGAGCAGTTGAGGGGGCAGGGCTGGGCCGACATCACGTCCGGTGTGTGACATCAGGAGGGATGGCATGTTGGGGGCTCTCCCTCCCCCCGTGGCCCCAGCACTCACCCCAGCTGCCCGAAGGTGATGTTCTCGTTGAACCGGAGGCTGTCGTCACGCTCCTCCTGGGTCATGTGACACCACTTCTCCCTGCAAGCACAGGAGGGGACAGGAGTGGGGCTCAGACAGCACCATCCGCGGCCTGGACACTCACCCCCGACCCCGACCTGCAGGTGCTGGCGGCACCTGAGCATCGCCTCCCCGACACAGGAGGAAGCCCCCTCCGCGGAGAGCTGGGCCCGGCGGCTACACAAAGCCCACTGGGATTCTGACACCGTGCCCGAGAGGCCCCAAACACACGCTTATTCATTTCGTTCTTCCTGAGACAGAGACCCACAAACGACATTGCTCTCTACTGCCCTGGACATGTGTGCTCACGGCGGCTGCCCGGCATTCTGCAGGCAACGGCGAGGCTGGCTCCGGGTCCCTGCTCCAGCTGGAGAACGGGCTCCTGGGCCCGTCTCCCCGGGGAGGAGCCTCCAGGGAAGGACGGGGCCTGCCTGGCACCCCAGAGGAAGCTGCTCGGGTTCACACCTGCGTCTCCGGCTAGCAGCTCCTGAGGAGCTGGCGGGGCATCATGGGGAGGCGCAGGGGTCTTTGACGGCCACACGGTCCTCTGTCTGCAGAGACTTTGCAAAGCTTCTCTCCCCGTTGGCTTTCTCGTGGCCCCTCTCCACCCTCCCCACGTCCTCTGTGAACTGTGACCCCGTGACTGCACGGACCGTGGGAAAGATGGCAGTGGCATCCAGAGCACGGCGCTGAGCCCAGCGTGAAGGCAGGCGGCATCTGCACACGCCATGGATGAGACCACGAGGCAGCCACTTGTTGGGATGTTCTCTGCACAGGGCTGGGTGGGGGTGGTGTTTTCTAGCATTCCCCTGCCCCATGCTCTAGGGGGCGCTATTAATTCTCAGAGCACCGGGGAGGAATAGGACAGTCCCCATGGGTCAATGCAGTGGCTCCTTCCCTCCCCCGCCCGCAGGCAGAGCAGCCTCCTCCCGCGTGGCCCTGGGCCACCCCAATCCCTGCGTGACTCCCTGGACACTGTGTTTGTCTAGAAGCACGCTGTCTGCAGGGCCCACACGGATGTGGAGGAGAAATTCCTTTTAGCCCATTTCCCCCTAAAAAGAAAACTCCAAATGGATGAGTCTAGCTAAAATAAGGTTGAGAGAAAGATCAAAGAAAAGGGAGAGAAGAGAGAGTATGAGGGGGTGACAGGTCAGGGGTCATGGAGAAGCCAAAGGAAGAGTAACAAAACAAAAGAACATAAACTCTCAACTCCTCCACCCTCCTGGCCCACAGGAGGTCACTGGCGCTGCTGTGGCTCAGCAGGGGCCACAGGATATCAGGGGCATGACCCAGGGGGGTGACAGTCACTACTAGTTTCCTCATGCCGATGGCAGGGTGCCCGTGAAGATACCCAGAATATACTTCCAGGCACTTTGCTGAATCCCATGCCATTGTCCTTCCTATCCTTTTTTCCCCAATAGTCACCCTTAGGATTGTCCAGGCACATAAAACCCCACGCCACCACCAGGCCTGCTAGGTACAGTTGTGCAGGTTGGGCACAGCTCCCTTGGCGTTGTGCTGCATGGCAGTCCTGCCCCTACTGCTCCTGACCCGGATGAGGAGCTGATGCTTCTTGCTGTGGCTAGGACTAAAACTGGGATGTTTAACCCGACCTCTGAAGAAAGAGGCAGATGGTCATCAGCAATCAGCAGATCGGGTGACATCTCCGATCAAATCCCTGCTCTAAAACTGAGTTGGACCTCCTGCATTGCTCAAGGTCTCACGCCGCACAGAGAACTGAACTCGTGTCTAAATTGCCACAGGAGTCTGGATGTGACCAGCTGCTTGCAGAAAGGGAACCCTTCTGAAAGGAGAACTTCTGCCTCTGTGAACAGAGAGGATGGTCTTGGCATCTTGCTGTCAACAGAGGGTGACAAGTCATATTGGAGGCACGAGGCTGCCTGGGGACCTAGGACCCACCCTCCCCTCCAATCTCACAGCAACACTCGGCCTTCTCTGGGCAGGGCTCAGGGGTAGGTCAGAGAAGTGGAGCCGTGCTTGGCAGACAGGACGTGCTCCGGGAAGGAGCCCTGGAGGCCCGGGAGGCTGGCTGTCCTCTTGGATGAGCTCAGGACAGGCCACCCCGACCAGCAGGCGGAGGGAGCCAAGATGCTCCCAGCTCTCTGTGTGCTGAAGCTGCAGGGACGAGAAGCCTTGCTCCTGGAAAGACGGTCACTCACACTGTCACCCAGAGAGACTCAGGATCTTGGGGGCTTTGTTTATGAAAGGAGGTAGCTGATATGCCTGCGTGCTCCTTGTAAAGCCATAAGGCTGCGTAAGAAACCAGACTTCTTGTCAAGATTAACGCTACGAGCACGTCACTGATTAAAGCAGGTGCGCTTCGGGACCTTGCCACCAAAAACGCATCGCATTAGGGACTCTACTTTGAACAGGCGGGTCTTTAGCGCTAAAAACACATCACAAAGGATCCTAACAAACACAGAGCTGAGAGTGAGAGCCAGACCCCATTGTGGGCTCACAGGAAATAGCTTTGTTCTAGGCATTTCTTCAGGGGACTCCCTCACACCCTCACAGCTTCCACATCCCGAGTGGCCAGAGGCGGGGGGTGAGGGGTGGGGGGGGCAGCTGCCCTTCCTCGGTGACGCCCAAACCTGCCAGCCCCAGCACACCTCCCAGCAGGCGACACTTGCTGCAAACAGGACAGACTCTCTGCACCCCACCCACGGCTTCCGAGGAGAGCTGGATAAATTTCTCGCCAGTGAGACAAGTGAGCCCGAGGGTGAGGTCCTGAGGGCTGCTTAGAAGGGGCTGGAATGGCCGGGGGAGATCATGACCCGCCCAGCACCCGGCTGGCTGGCTGTTCTCCCCGCTCTCTCCTCTCTGAGCTCGGCTGTGCCCTCAGGGGTCCCAAGGTGTCACATTTGTTTTCTATTCCAGGGTGCTCTGGCCATGGCGGGCTCCCACCCACCCAGTGGACCTCGCCTCCCAAGGACACCCTCCCCACTGGCCGCCGGTGCTGCCCCTGCGGTCCGGGCGCTGCCCCTGCGGCGGCAGCACAACCCACGCCCGCCCTGCGGCGGCCCTGTGAACTGGAACAAAGTCACGTGGACACACACACCTCTTCTCCTCCTCCTCTCCAGCATCCCCTCTGGAGCGGCAGCAGAAACAGGTAAACAAAGGAACATGTCAAAGTCATGCAAGATATGTGGATGGAAAAAGAGAACAAGCAGAGAAGGAGGGTTATTACGGGCGGGAGTAGAGAGGGACAGAGAGAGACAGGATATTTGAGATAAACTTATTTCCTAGAAGTTTGACAGCTACACAAGAGGCAAAGCCCATTTGCCTCGAAGCATCTGAGCATTTCCTTTGTTCTCATCTCCTGGAGTGCATAAAACTCTCCTGAGTCCTCAGGTAGAGTCTCTGGTCTTTCCCACTCCCTGGGCCCCTGCCTCCCCGGGCACTGCACCCAGTCCCGTGCTGTGGGACTGAGGCCGACCCCGCCCCTGAGGCCGCCCGGAAGGAAGGAAGGGAGGATTCCACCTGAGCCTTCCCGAGGCTTACCCAATCAGCGTCATCTGCTTGCTCTCCTGACGGGGAGCAAGGTCAGGGGTCCCCCCCAGCGTCAGGGAGGGAGGGATTCACTTTGTAACTGAGACCAGGCCTCTGAGAGTTCAGAGAATTCAAAGTCATGTGACTACAGGGTCCCCGAGGGGGCCGCTGTGCCTTCCCTGCCCAGCGGGCAGCACCTTTGCTGGCCATGGCCAGAGAGAGAACCAGGTGCCACCCCCGCGGCGTTGGTGCCAGCCCCTCGCTGCTGCGGTTTGCCTTTCGAGACAGTTTCCCGGAAGGGGCTTCTGAAGTGGCAAATCGCCCTCAGCGCACTGGAAAGTCTCTGCAGACCGCAGACCCAGCAGTGAGCCGAGCACAGCCACTGCCTGTCCACGATGTCAGCTCTCGAGTGCAGAGTCTGGGGGTGGCGGCCAGCCCTACACCCCAGGACCCTGTCCCAGGGGTGCGACCCCGGGGTTCTGATTTCATACAGCAAGTAGCAGGGCGGGCCCAGGGTGGGGTTCCTGACGGTCTCATTCAGTGGGAGCTTGCAGCTTCAGGAGGGTCAGGCCAAGTCATGCCAGAGCCCAGGACAGGAAGCACTCATGCACGCGGAGCACCCACCCCCGAGCTATGCGCCCCGGACCCCTCAGGCAGCTTGCAGGGCGCAGGACCAGGAGGGCTGAAGGAAGCGCAGACGCGGTGACTCAGCTGCTCTGCGCTCTCCTCTTCAGAAACCAGACAAAAAAGCCACTCCCCGGTCCTCTTTCCGGAGCAAACGGGCCCGCCCTTTGCTCCTACCTGGTAGTGGGGGATCGCTTCCTCCTCTCGCAGTGGACGGCGTCGAAAAAGGCCGCATTCCAGAACCGCAGTGTGTGCCTGCAAGACAGGGCCGGGTGAGGCTCCCTCCAGGGGAGGGGGAGGAGCCCGGGACCCTGGGGACGGAGAAGCAGTTTGTCACATCTGTGTGAGCTTCAGAAAAGTCTCAGAGAGGTAGAGCTGAGAAGAAAAAGTGAGCGTGTGACTTTATCTAAAGACGTTTCCGGGGTTCCTGGAGCCTGCATCTTAGCAGAGACGGTGCCGGGGCGGGTGCTAACCGGAGCAGAGGTGCGGCGGGAGGGAGCACAGCAGACCTGGGTCTGGCAGGTGAGAGCTGCAGCTCCCACGCAGGACGTGGAAGGGGGCGACCTTCTGCTCCTGTTTTTCCACTGAGACTCCCAAGAGGAAGCGGAGGCCCGTGGAGATGTGCTTTTCTAGAACCGGCTCTAGTGACACAGATGGGAACCCAGCAGGGACGCGTCACGTGCAGAGGGACACTAGAGTAAGAAAAATCCTCTTGAAGAAGATTGGGGGTGGCAAACTGGGGTGTGGGCTGAAGCTGGCCCTCTGCCCATTTCTGTAAATAAAGTTTTATTGGCACACGGTCACGCTCATTCACTTCCACATGGACTGTGGTGGTCTGCACCGCGGCAGCACGGCTGTGTGACTAACAGAGATCACGTGGCCCGCAGAGCCTGAAATATTTGTTATCTGGCCCTTTCCAGAAAAGTTTGCCAATCCTGTTCTAAATGACAGCAGCAAGGTCAAGGACCAGAGGGGCTGAGCCAAGTCACTGGACTAGTGGGACATGCTGGTCACCTCCTCCCCTTCTCTCTGCCTCCAAGTGTCCCTGCACCAGCCCAGGTCCAGCCTCCTGGGTCTTCCCGACAGCTCAGCTTGGCCCTCTGCCCCCTGTGTCCCTGCAGCACTGCCTGGCCACGGTCCTCAGCTCACACGACCCTTGCTTTGTTACGGGCCGGGACTGCAGCTGAGTGTGTCTGATACCTGGGCTGCAGGTGCTAGTACGTGCCCTGTGATACGGCAGTAAGAGGCTTCGGAGGGATTAAGGTGACACTGGCCATCAGTTGTAGAGCTGGATGATGGGCAAGACTTCTCCTGACCCCTGGTCTTGCACTTCAACCACGACCTTCATTTTTTTATACATGTGTAATACCTTAATTGGGATAGAATTCATATACCATAGAATTCACCCTCTAAAGTGTACAAGTCAGGGATTTTTAGTGTGCTCAGAGTGTGCAACCACCACCACTACCTATTTCCAGAACACTTCCAAATCCCCGCCCCAGCCCCTGGCAATCACTATGAACTTTGTCTCTAGGAATTTGCCTGTTCCGGACATTTCATATACGTGGGATCGCACAATCTGTGGTCTTTTGTGACTGGCTTCTTCCACTCCGCACCCTGTCTGCAGGGTTCATCCCTGTGGCAGCAGGTGTCGGAGCTTCATTCCACGGTAAGGACAGAACACACTGTGTTTATCTGTCATCACTAAATGGCCGTGAAGGTTGTTTCCACTTCAGGGCTGCTATAAACGATGTTGCCATGGACACGTGTGCACGAGGTTTTGTGTGGATGTGTTCTCACGTCTCTCGCGCACTCATCTAGGGGTGGGACCGCCGGGTCACAGGGTGGCTCTGTGCTTAACCCTGCGAGCAGCTGCCAGGCGGTTTCCACGGCTGCCCCACTGCACGCTCCCACCAGCAGCGCAGGAGATCTCTGACTTCGCCACGTCCTTGCCAACCTTGTTAACGTTCGCCTTTCTTATTCTGGCCATGGGGTGGGGTGAGTGACCGTCATTTCTGATGGGGGCAAAGGCAGCTAGAGGAGCATGGGGAGGCGGCGGCTGCCCTGTGGTAGGAAGGTGCGGGACGCTGCGGCCGGCCTTACCAGATGGGCTGCTGCTTCAGGTGAGTGTACAGGTAGATCTTCTCCCCTTTCTTCTCGTCCTCTGGGCTGCACACAGTCACTGCAGGAGGAGGGAGAGGGCTGAGGACACCTCCGACCGTGCACCCCCATGTCAGCAAACCCCACACGACAGCACCCCGGCAGCCACCGCTTCTCCCCGCAGCTCATCAGACCACACGATCAAAATTCCACGAGAGCTTTTCTGCCGCCACAGCCAGTGATGCCGCCACTCCCACCTGGTGATAAGGACTTCTCCCCAGGGGCAGTCACGGAATGGCTATCGCCTCCCGGTAATACTTCACTTAACTTCCCTGGGATTAAGGAATTGAGCTCCTTAGAAAAGTGGCCCTTCCCTGGAAATTCAGTAAGAAAATATGGACCAGTGGAGCGGGAGTAACTCGGGCAGGGCAACGTTCTTGTGCCACAAGGAGGGGGTAAAGCCCCAGGCGTTACAGACATGCTTGTTTGGTTGCCGGTTTGTGGGGGGCTGGTCTGAACCCCCTGTGGGGCCTGGAGAGTGCTGTAGGGACGGGCAGGGTGTGCAGACTCACCTGTCCTCTGCTGCTTCTCCCTGGGCTTGTTCTCGTCGTCCCTGCGGGAGAGACCACGGTGAGGACAAATGTGCCTCACGCCGCGCTTCCTCAAATCAAAGACCACGTCCCACATCTCTACGATGGGGCTGTGTACGTTGAATGTGTTGTCTCTGGAAAGACTTTTCTGAAATCAATGCTACTTGCCAACTGCCAGTGTTTTAGAATTGAGGAAGTGTGGTGTTGAGGCTTCTTGTCATTTTCTCTGAACCTAAAACTGTACAGATCAGAGCAGGAACAAAGCCAAGTCCCCTGGCTGTGAGCAGGCCATCTGTGGTGACAGTGGGGACCCCGGGGTGGCCGAGGGCTCCCTCTTGCTGGCGTGCCCCTTCCCTGTGTAGCAGGCTCAGCTTCCACAGGCCTGCTCCTAACATGCCCCTCCCGAAGAGGTTCCTGGCGTTTCTGCCAGAGACCTGCTCTGCTGGGGACAGCGTCTTCTCCTGTGTCCTGACCCTGCACCGTGAACACACTACCTCTCAGCCCAGCTAGAGCAGGAGAAGAGGGAGGCCTGTAACCCCACTCCCGCCAGCTGACACTTTCACAGGCTCCCATCGGTCCCACACATGTGCCTGGGACTCGCCCCACAGGTCAGGAAGGAACCACAGAAGCCTCTGGGGACCAAGGCCACGTGGGCTGGCAGCCATGCTTCTTAGGAGCTCCCGCCCCGGAGTCCGTAACAGGGAACAGATGCCCCCATTTTCACGCCAGAACGCTCCCTGCCATCCCCAGGCCAGGCCAGAGACCCCCACGAGGTGACTTACTCATTTTTCTTGATCAGGGGGCCCTTCAGCTTGGTCTCCAGCCCCCCAAAGAAGCCCTTCACGTTTTCCGTCCTGGCTGAGGTGTTCTTCAGCAGCCGCTCGGCTATGTCCTTCTTCTCCGCCAACCAGCTGTTTGCCGACCTCAGGTAGGAGTCCACGCTCCCTGCGGGCTTCTCCTTGGCTTCCGAGGGGAGCAGGTGTGGTTTTCCTTGAAAGGGAGGGAGGGAGAAGGACAGGCGGGGAGTGAGAACCAGATGTGCACAGGACCAACCACCGAGGGCCGGAGAGAAGCTCCCCAACGTCCTGGAGCGGCTTCACGTAGCGCCACCCTCACTCCTCCATCCCACGGACAGGGCTGCGGGGGCAGTGGGCTCGGTGGACCCCAGGACAAGAGGGAGGGGCAGCCACCCCCCTGCAGGAGCATTCTTGAGCATCTGCTGTGTCCAGAGCAGTAGGGAGGCAGGAGGGACCCAAGAAACAAGTAGGCTCCAGCCCCAGGAAGCAGAGCGTGGAGGGGCGGTGAGGAACGTGCACTCGCGGCCTGAGCGCGGAGCCTCCACCATGGCAACGGAGGCACAGCCAGACGGAGTGGGAGCGGGGCCTTTCCCAGTGGCGAGAGGACGGGAGCAGATTCTGGACAGGCTCGACGGCCCCTGGACTGGGCCTGAACAGGTGAGTGAGGGCTGTGGGGTGACAGTGAGCGGCGGGGAGGAGCCACGGCAACGCCAGAGCTCCTTCCTCGGGGCAGCGGACGAACCCATAGGCCCAGGCATCCCCACAGGCCGTGGCACGGTGTGCTCTACTAGCTGAAGCCATCTGTGCACAGACGCATCTCAGGCGCTTTGGGAAGGAGCAGCCACAGGTTGCATGAGGGGCTCCCACCTGACCAGAGGTGGCCAACGAGTGGCCTGGCATGGAGGGCCTGACCTAGGGGTGTGGGGAAGATGGGCCACTGGGAGACAGAGGGGACGAAGGCACATTGCAGTGGGCAGGGGACACACTCCAAGAGTGAGCACATGGGTCCCGAGAGAGGACGGCAAGAGAGGACAGTGCTCAGAGCCACCCTAACCCAGCTCCAGGCCACAGGGAGGCTTCCAGGAGCCTTCACTTATAGTGGCCCGAACGAGGCTCTGCTGCTGCAGCCCAAAGAGATCCACACAGGGAGCCCTCCGCTCCAACGTAACAGAACATTCCGGCACAATGAGCCGGAAGAGGCAGCATAGCCTCAGCACCAACAAAAACCTGCACTCTTGGCAGGAAGTCTCCAGCCCACCCTCCGAGCTCTCCGTAGCTCTGGGTCCGAGGTTGCCCCCACCTGCCCCAGACAGCCAACTCCATGTCACATTTTGCTAAAACATAACACTGCCATCCTCACGTCCGGCAACTCCTGTCTCCACCGTGAACCGTCGTGCCCAGTGTGCGCATTTTCTCATTTCCTAACAGCTTGGTGGCTTCCTTCACACTGTGGACGGTCAACCTCTTCCCCGCAGGGTGGGCCACATTCTCCCTCCCACTGCAGAAGTGCCACTTTGCTCACGCCCTCCCTAGCATCCGCTTCCCATGTTCTCTGGAAGCGCCACCACTTTGACCTCAACTGTGAAGAAAGCTTCCTTCAAAACCACGTTATCGGTGGGCAAATCTCAAGTTCCCAAGTCTGAGCTCCCGCTGGCAGAGCCTGTGTCTCACCGATGTGGTAGTAGGTGAAGCACATGGTCATGAGGTTCTTGGCGGGCCCAAAGTCATCCATCTGATGGCACCTGGAATGAGAGGAAGGCCCACCTGGCTACAGAACCCTTCCCCCTGGTTTTCCCACTGCAAGTTCATCAAGCAACACCAGACTACTTTCTTTACAAGTAGGTCTAGCTTAGTGCCTGGCTCCTGAGATGCTACCACAGGAGAAGCAACACACATAATCCCCCGGGTTCAGTTAGGCGAGTTACCCCCAGGCACGTGGCCGAGGGCTGGGTCTAACTCTGCGCAGGGAGGGGTGTGTGCTCTACCAGCCCACCTCTTCCACTTCACAGGTGAAAGCCAAGGCCCGGGAAGCTCGACTCACTCGCAGGAGCAGGGCCGGGACTTCCAGCAGCAGGGCCTCAGGTCTCAGTCCAGACCAGCGCCCCAGCCGCACGCCCTCCAGCTCTGTATCCCCGCTAGAGAGTCACAGGCCTGGGAAGGGGACCTGTGTATCAGGGGTCTGGCTCCCTAACCTGACAGGTGGACAGAGGCAGGGATGGGGCTGGCCCCAAATCTCAGGCTGGCGGCCACGCCCCATCCACCCCCCTAGCTGACACCCTCTGTAACAAAGGGCCTGGCCGTGCCCAAGTAGCACTCACAGGGCGGGCTCCAGTCCTCCGATCGTATCATTAAGTGCTCGCTGGAGGGAGGGCTGGGCGGTGATCTGGTTTGAATGCTGCACGATACGCAATGCAGGGAGCTTGCTCTGCCCCAGGAGGGTGGGGCCCCAGCACATAATCACGGCCTGTCCCTGAGGACGGCGGGGGAGGATGTGCCTCACGACCAGCTGCAATCCTCCACTTTCCACTGCCAGGTGAGGGCCGCCAGCTCTGCACCGTGAGACGCTGGTCACGGCTTCTCCTTTTAGCTGACGCTGGGCACATCGGCAATGCGATGGATGACTCACGTGGATGTTACTCACAGCGGGCGGGGAAGGGAGGGGAGAACAGCTCCTTAGCACAAAGGCGGTGAGCAACGGCGTGACTTACTCGAACAGCACCACCGCAAACGACTGCACCAGGCGGTAGAAGGTGGGTTCCGAGACACACTTGGAGTTGCAGCGCTGTCCAGAAAGAGGCCAGGCACGTTGTCAGGGGCAAGGTGACACACACAGTGCTCAGGGAGGCTGCGGGCTTTCCACTCTCAGCCATTCTGAGTGCCCCTGGGATGGGCCACCCAGGAAGGCCACTTCCTCCTCTGCACTGTGGAACCCACCTACGTCCCCTCCTGCCAGGACCCGGGACAGAGTTGGGTACCGCACGCCAACGCTGGCAGGACATGCTCAGTGTTGTCCTTCAGAGATTTTAAAAAGCAGGAACTTCACACACTCGTCCACACACAGAAAAGTGCGGAGGGCAAAACCCCAAAATGATAACACTGACTATTTCCGGATTGTGGGTTTATAGGTGATTAGTTTATCCTTTTGCATATCTGCACATTCTAATTATTCTATGAAAAATAAATTGTGATAAAAAATATTAAGAATTTAAGCCACTCCACAGGAAAATAAAAACCTAGTGGATATTTTACAAAATTTAATTCTTTTCTGACCTTTGTTTATATATTTTTCTTTACACGGCTGTCATTGTCTTAAACATATTACTTTTTACAAAAACTGAGTATCATGGGCTATTTAATAAAAATATGCATGCACATAACCCTCATGCTTGGCTTTAAAAAATGAACTTTTCTGGAATTTCCTGGAATTTGACAGACCACAGTTTCTTTTTTCTTTTTTTTTCATTTTATTTATTTATTTTTTATTTCAGCATATTATGGGGGTACAAATGTTAAGGTTACGTATATTGCCCATGCCCACCCTCCCCCCTCAAGTCAGAGCATCAAGCGAGACCACGGTTTCTTACTCTTTCCTTTGCAACGAGACATCCAAATGAGCTACTTCCCATTTCTCACTATGCTAAACAGCCCTTTTCAGAGCATCTGTGGGTAGGTTTTACATTGTTTTTTGTTAGGTCGTTTGCTCTCCAGAGTGGAATCACAGGATAGAGGAGGGAGTGTGTTATATCCCTCTACATTCTTCCTTCTCCCCATCACCTCGCTTACCTGGGCGCTCACGTAGCGAGCAAACCACTCCCGGCCTTTTCCATTTTCACTGCTGCAGTACTCGCCAAACTTGGCTTTCTCCTCCTGGTCCAAGTCCTCCCTAAAAAAAGAGCAGGGGGGAAAAAAAGCCCTTTCAATCTTTAGAAACATACATCCATACATACATACACACATACATGAAGTTTACAGGGCTACAGAAGGGGGAAGAAGAAAGAGAAGGAACCAGCAGGCGTTGCACCCTGTCAAGCACAGACACCTGGCGGCTCGCTGCACTCTCCAGGCAATGCCATGAGGACATGGT
>CAUYPO010060757.1:0-20261 GCA_963574435.1 Cheirogaleus major
GAGTCTCACTTTATTGCCCAGGCTAGAATGAGTGCCGTGGCGTCAGCCTAGCTCACAGCAACCTCAATCTCCTGGGCTCAAGCCGATCCTCCTGCCTCAGCCTCCCGAGTAGCTGGGACTACAGGCATGCACCACCATGCCCGGCTAATTTTTTCTGTATATATTTTTAGTTGGTCAATTAATTTCTTTCTATTTTTAGTAGAGACGGGGTCTCGCTCAGGCTTGTTTCGAACTCCTGACCTTGAGTGATCCGCCCGCCTCGGCCTCCCAGAGTGCTAGGATTACAGGCGTGAGCCACCACGCCCGGCCTCCCATGGCTTTTCTACCTCCTTTGTAATAAAAGCTATTCAAGTATTATACAAAAAGTACCTGCTTTGAGCACTCAATTCTACATTTATTTTATGTCCAAAGGATTGATACTTTGTATACCTCATCAGTTTGTAGGATGTTTTTTCATATAATATCTTATTTGATCCTTACAACAATCTAGAGAGATTAGTAAGACAAATACCCTTCCTCCTATTTTACAGATGGAACTACTGAGATTCATGGAGGTCAGGACACTTGTCCAAGGTCAGAGAACTAAATCTAAACCTAGACTTAGACTCAGTCTACTTTTCACAGTGCCACTGCTTCTGGACATTAGCACCATTCTTTTACTAATCTTGCTTTATATTCCTCGCATCTGCCGGGCACAGTGCCTCACGCCTGTAATCCCAGTATTTTGGGAGGCCAAGATGAGAGGATTACTTGAGGCCAGGAGTTCAGGACCAGACTGAGCAACACAGTGAGACCCCATCTCTACAAAAAAATTAAAAGTTAGCCAGGAGTGGTGGTGTATACCTGTAGTCCCAGCTACTCGGGAGGCTGAGGCAGGAGGATCGCTTGAGCCCAGGAGTTCGAGGTTGCAGTGAGCTGTGATTGCACCACTGCATTCCTGCCCAGGCAACAGAGTGAGACCCAAAAAAATAAAAATAAAAATAAATTCCTTGCATCAACCGTATTTATGTGACTTGGTTTATATAACAACTAATTAAATCTATCCATCTTTCTATCTATTATCTATTTATCTACCTATTAAGAGAGGAATATATTCAAACAGAAAGTACAAAAGCATTTAGTTACATTTAGTCTTCAAGTGTAAAAGCAAAAACTTTTTATAGAAAATTCTAATGAGAAGGCATTGGTTTAAGCTTATTATGGTAATGTTCATGAATATATACAAAACAGAAAAAAATACCTAGCTAAATACCTTAACAGTTTTCAGAAATCACGTCTAGTCTTTGCTAGAATTGGATCAATGATGTGACTTCTGTGCATGAACGATATGCAGTGTTAATTGCATTCATGATATAAAATGTCCTCAAGTTTTCTTTGGCCAATGGACTGAGAACAAGGAGCCTGGCTTGCATTTCACAGATCTAAATAATAATCTGATGGTTAGCTCATTACAGAGAATGTGGTAGTGTGGGACAGCCACAGTACATCTATCCTGGAATTTTAGGGTTGCTATAGAATCCCTCCATGATTTGTTTACGATGTAAAGATGATCGACTCTGTCAGTTACTAATAAATGGTAAATAAAAAAGTAACCTATGATATTAAAGTACTACATTAGCTACATTGTGATTAAATTACAGTAACACCACCAGCTATAAACCTTTATAGAATCTTCTCAACCATGCAGTAATTCTCCTAACTATACTATTATGTAGAGCACAAATATTTCTTTGTAAGTCCAAAGCAATACATCAGGGAAGCGTTTACTGCTGAAGCTAGATTGAGAGTAAATGCATCTTGGGTTGCTATGAATAAAAGCCCTAGCTTCTCATTACTTTATGACAAGACACAGAAATTCACTTTACTTTTCATTTAAGCTTTTCGGCTTCCGTTTATAGATGTATGCCTTCACGCTTTTATTCTCTTCTTGCTTCAGCCGTACGTAATAAATGATTATAAATTTTCACATTTGACCACCTCTCTGCTAGTCTCATGCTTAATGCACAAAGTTAGGAAGCTGCAGGTAAAATTTCACAAACACTTTTATTTATGATGTTGTCCTTGGTAACGGAAATTTCAATGTACTGAAATGAAAAGTATGATTAAAGGGATGCGACGTCCTGACAAGGATAGTAGAGGGCAGCCTTCTATTTCCTACTGAAAATATATAATACTTTTTTGACATCAATTTCATAGAGAATAGACATGGGTTAGTCATGGAAAAAAGACACAAACATGTTTCTAACTTCGGTATTCTTGAATTTTCACTCTTATAACTTATATTAGAAATATCTTGTCTGAACTGATGAGCTTCTGAATTGAAAAATATTTTATCTCAATTAAAATATAATAGCAAGGGATGCACAGAAATTGAAGAAAAATGTAATTTGGAACAAAAGAGTTCTTTCTCTGGAAAACAATATAAGTGGGAAAGAACTGATTTTCTCTGTTTTAATTATTTCGATAACTGGGCTTATCATTTTAAATCTCTATGTGGTGAGAGAGACAGGAATATTAGAAAAGTTAGCAACAGTCATAAAGAAATATATTTAGCTTCTTGTGTATTTCCTCAAAATTGCCATTAAGCAAACAAAGTGCAATTCAGGTGTGTTAACTGTTTATAAAGTTAAATGTCTTTGAGTGTTTGGGGATATATGATTTCCCCTTTGTCCTACAATTTAGGGGTAAAAAATAAACAATTGGTAGAACTTCCCCTAGGAAAGTCACTCCTCAAATGAAATTCTGCGGCTACAAAGTACAGTTTCTGTGCCTGGAAATTAGAATTGCTTGAGACATACTAGTTTCACCCACAAGTCTTATTCTGGTTTCCAACCAGTTAATAAAATGTGTTATCAGGAGATGTGAGTTCAAGGATCATTATAATTCCTTCAGCCTTGTACTGCCACAGCAGGGCACGAAAGCTATTTCCTACTCAATGGAAGAATATATAACATCTTGATTCCAAATCTCTGGAAATAAGATATTGTGGAAATTTAAAAATATATCTCCCCTTGATTTCATATCGGTGGAAACGAGAAACTTATTTTGAATAGTTGCAGATTTAGCCAACACGTGGCCCATCTCTGGGCGTTAAAAACCGGATTAGCTTTGGGACATTCTGTGTCTCCAGCTTCGTCGTCACTAATTCACTCACGATGTCTCTCCTGAACGTCCGCTTCATACAGGGCACCCTGCCAGGCCAGGAAGGAGGGAAGACAGGCAAAAAGCATCAAGCGTCGCGCCTGTCGTCCGGGAGCTTACAGTCTGGCAAAGGAGATGAGACTCGCACACAAATAACATAAAATTGCAAGGCAGCAAATAATCAGAGCCAGATGAGGAGAGAGGTAAATTCTGCGAAATTGCGCCGCACGGGAAGGGCTGCGTGTAACTGCCGTCTGGTAGTTGCAGGGAGTTTGGGTGGTCTACCCGTCGGTCTCAGTTCAGGGCTCGGGCAGAGGTCAGGAAATTCAGATTTGAGCACTGCCATTTAAGGACCTAGAGCTCCCTGGTGCCGCAGAGAGACCCAAAGCCCAGACAGAACAGAAGGGAGAGCCAGGGAAAGGGAAAGGGCTGGGTCTAGAGAACAGGACATAAGACACAGCACCAAATGCTCAGTAGCATCTCTGTGATGACACACAAGGCGTGTTGAAAAGATCCTCAAAAGACACCTCGCTGGTTTTGCATTAATGAAAATAAGAGAATTTTAAAAGCCTAGACAGAGGGCTTGCTGCACGCCACAAATCCATTGTCGCTACATTTTTAGGAAAGTACTCTACTCATATATAGGCTAAAAAAATTCAGCCTGTGCAGCATTTCAACAACCTCACAACTTTCCTCAATAACTGTTCCTACAAATGCTTTCTGACAGCTTCCATTTGTTCCTCAGCTATTGCAGAACCCTGAAAAATATATTACGTCTCATGTCAGTTATAAAAATAACACCACAAATTATAACCAAAACAAAATTACCCAGTAATTATCATTTAGATGTCCATTTTAATCCTTTTCAGAGTTACTGTTACTTCAGTCTGCCTTTATGAGCCAGACAATTCAATACAAGGCACACCGGAGGGATTTATTTGAATATTTCTCTTTTACCATGCACTATGATAACATCTGAAATCTACGTTTCTGAGCACTCTGCGAGTGCCTCAATCTCCAGAGCACTTCTAAATACACTGAATGCGAACAGCCTTCGATTTGACAAAAATAGGCAGAGTAAACATGTGGTGTCAATTACGGGAAAAACCCGAACAAAGGTTAGAGGCATAAGAACAGAGCTCACACTTTCTTTTAACTTGTTAATGTCTCTGACCCTTTTGTGCAAAAATCACTTTAATCAACATTACATACATTTCACTGTGGCCTCGCCGTTTAGCAGCCTGTAACAAATGTTTGGCTATCAATTACACACATCAAGTTGATACGCTGCAGGACCGGGGGTCACTCACGGTTGCAATTAAATTGGAGAGGGCTTGAGGAGGCCCACATGGTTAGCAAGCCTGCCCCTCTCCTCCCCACTCAGCCTTTCTGAAGCTTCAAGGGATGAGGACGCTTCATTAAACTTAGCAGAGGTCTCTTTTTTCATCCTAGGGACTGAAGAGCCGTGATCGTAGGTATAGTGGGGTTCAAATCTAGGGCCTTCTTTCCCCGTCTTGTCCTGTCACCTCTCCGTGTACTCACACGGCCACAGTGTCACACACAATCACACACATACACACACACACACACAGATTTTAGTCAAATAGATTTGTTAAAAAATGGATTTTTTGACTTGCTTTGGGTCTCGTCAGAAGCCAAAACAGTCATCCACGTCCAAGACTGTCACCCAAATCCAAGTCATCCAAGTTCGAGAACGGCCACCGGCGTCTACAGCGCTGGTGTAAGATGTGGGTCAGTGCACGTAAGCGCCCCGTTCATCCTCACGAACCAGAGAACAAGGCACCAGAGGCCACGACACTGCTCACGTCCTTTAATCTGGTATGAAAGTTGATGGGATGCGCGATCTAAAATGATGAGAAGAGATTCTCAATCATGTGGTCTTGAAATGGTGTGTGGCTTCAGACCAACTCAGCAACCCAAAACTCCACACGGAGGAGGAAAACTATCTGACGCCCCCGCAGTGTACCAACAGGTATTTTACGTGGTGTTCTGTGGACATCTGAAGACTGTGAAGGTCAGGGCTTAGAGGCAGGTAAATAGTTGGCTTCTTTTATTTTACTTCATGGATTCTTCCCTTTCCTTCTTTCTCTCCAGCCTCATACTCTCTGATAAAAGGAGCCAGCCACTGGATTTCAAAGACCACTTCCTCAACATTCATTCATTCATTCAACAAATTTTTTAATGAGTGTCTACCATGTCTAAGACATTCTACTGGGTGCTGGCTTCAATTTACTACTAGCATTTTTTTTGAGAGAGATATACACATATATATGTAAATATATGTTAGAGTCGAATTCATCTTTAAATGATATAGTAAGTACCAAATCCCAAAAGAGCCTCCCTTTTAGATAGGGGAGTCCTAAGAATTAGGAAAAAATAGGTCCAGATGCCAATTAGGGGCAGCCATTCAATCTCCAACTTATAGGAGGTGGGGAGGGTGAGATTTTGATGTTCACAATCACATTAAGATACAACTTTCAGTGGTGGCTTGACTGATACACAGAATATTAAGAATATTTCAAGACAGTGTGCAAGAAGCAACTATTTTAATTGGTGCATTTTGACGGTAACAATGTTGTACTATATATGGTCTCTTCCTCATGTTTTTGTGTGTTATAATAAATAGTGGTTTTATAGCAAGGGAAGGAGACCAAACATAGCCATACCTTTCTTAATATTGTACTATTTTATGATTTTAACACCTTTTGGTTTTGCTCCTGAAAACATATTCTTCTTGTGCTTGTTTCTAAGGCAAGTGTTCAATGTACTAAACTAATGAATTAATCATTTTTATTGGAAGACTTTGCATAGGTGAATTGGAAATATTATTTTCCATCTGAAAGTCTAATTAAGTATATTCTGTGAAGGTAAATGCTCTTATAGATCGATGGATCAATTTTCTATTAAAAATGGGCATTTGCTTTGTTTTAAGGAAGCTTTTTTAAAAATCACTTCTTGTTGTAGACTCAACTGTTTTAAGCATTTTTAAAATGTCAACATAGAGGAATCTAACAGTCTCGCACAGTTATAGTCTCTTAGTCATACCTTCACGGGCTTAAAATAGGTCTATACCTCCCGAAAAGCACTGAAGTAAATGGGAAACACTAGCTGGCAGATGAATTATCACATCTGTTTTCCAGTTTAATGCTAATTATTTTTTGATATTCAATAAAGTTGAGACTTCATAAAAGTTTAACTTTCAAACAAAGTACAGTGATCACATATTCATTGTTTAGATATTATTACAATTAATGCTCCATGGTTTCGTGCAAATTGCCCACAAATAAACTTGGAATATTTTCCAAAAGGAAGAAAATCTAGATTAGCTTTAAAAAGCTGAAAATATGTGGCCATAGAAACAAAGAGAAAAAGGAAGTTTCTTGGTTCTTTTCTCCACTTCAGGAGAGATGAAGCATATGCCTGAGTTATTACAATGCATTGATCTGACTCCAACCTGAAAGTTACCAAGGTTTTATAAGGCTGCAATAAAGCTTTCTTTGCATTAACCAGCCAAGCACATAAACATTTTAATGAACTGTTTTTACCTGGTTCATTGGGCAGCTACCAGGCTACTATAATACAAATCACCATTCTGCCACAACCAGGTTTCTCATGATGGCTGTACTTTTTCAGTTTACCAAATGCAAATTGAATATCACAGCTATGAAGCTTAATCAAATACTCGACTATTCGAGCATGCGAAATTCTTAACCTGGAAATGACTGTATTCTGGGATCGTCTATTCAAAGGACTGAATCTCAGAGAATTTTGACTCTCGAGCTTCCAAACCCAAAGTGAAGTTGATCGTGATCGTCATTGAGACTGCTAAAAAAATAAGCCCCTCAAAGTCACCGCTCTGTGCTGAAATGGTTTTAGGCAATGAATGACAGCGTTGCCATGAAGAGCAAGTAGCTGAATCACCATTAATCTTGCAAGAGTTGGTGTCCCCAAACTGATATTTCTCTTTGTGACCTGAAGGCTTGAATGAATTATTGAACTCGAGACCAATGCAGATCAAATCTCCTTGGAATAATTAAGTGTCATTACCGACAAACATTTGTGTACATTGCAGTCAACACTTAAAGTAACACTAAATTATAAAATATTTATTATGGGTTCTGAGAGCTTTATGACACTGTTTGTATTTTTAAGATTAAAGATTAGCCCAAGACATAATTTAATAATGAATGCAAATTATAGATGAATATTTAACAAACCATACCACATTTTATGTCTTAACATCTCTCCTGCCGGTGGCATGACCAAATGAAAAATGACTATGTGATGTATTGTCCTGCTGCCTGATGCGCCAGTGAAAACAAGGTGTTTTCACCTTGATGTGGCCTTTAAAATAAATTAATTTGTTAACATTTAAAAATGCTGTGTAACAGATAACATAAAACATTAATAATACAGTTTATGACCCAACCAACCATATTCTAACACAATAATGTTTATTAAAACATTTTATTTGGCTAATCATTTCATGGCCAAGATTTGGAAATGTTTGTTTTTGAAGTTGAGTCAAGGATTTAAATGGTACTAATGGTACCATAAAGATGTTATATGGTGTTAATATAACCAGACTATTAAAAATATAATGAATTTACTATTTATGAACCATTAAGTTTTACCTCACCCCCAGAATAAATTTTATATCATTACAGACCTATTAATACACCTTCTGTGCTTTCCCATCCTCCTAATTCCATCCACCTTCCCTAAGATATACATATTCAAAAGCCAAATTTATAAATATATGAAGATATATCAGAAGTTTTTTCTATTCTAGAAATTTTATTTGTATTGAACACAAGATAAGCAATGGTGATTTTTTCATTTTAAGTTTTCTTTATGGTTATCACCTTAGTGCTCCTGGATAAGCCAGGAACCACTCCGTATATTAGTAAGATGTGGGTCAGATAAGTAACTTCACTCTAGTGAACGTTTTAGCTCCTCTGCCAGACTAAAACCTTAAGAGAAAGTTTTCTTTCTATTATGGAAAATTAAAGAACTTTAGATTTCTCCAACTCTGCACACCATTGAGACTCAGTTATTCTGGGACTACAATATAGAGGAAATTCTAGTTATTAACACATTTATATATGCAAACATACTTGCCAGTAAAATGTTGGAAATAGTCTCAACCTCCAGCTATGGGGTAACTCTGGACCACCTGCTGGATGGAATATTATGTAGCCATTAAAAATCTCGTCTTTGAAAGTGAAATAAGCCAGGAGCAGAAAGTAAAGCACTGCATGTTCTCACTCAAATGCGGAAGCCAAAAAAAAATGATCTCATAGAAGTAAAAAGTAGAACAGAGGATACTAAAGGCTGGGAAGGATATGGAGAAGGAGAGGGTAGGGAGAGATTTGTTAAAGGATACAAAATTACAGCTACATAAGAGGCCTAAATTCTAGTGTTCTGTGCCACTGTAGGATGACTCTAGCTCTAGTTAACAGTAGTATATGATTTCAAATAGCTAGAAGGAGGATATTGAATGTTACCAACATAAAGAAATGATAAATGTTTGAGATGATGGATACGCTAATTACCCTGATCTGATTACTAGATATTACATGTATTGCAACATCACTATGTGTACCAGAAACATGTACAATAATGTGTCAATTAAAATTTTTTTTAAAGTCTTGTCTTTGATTCATATTTAAGACCATAGCAAATGCCATGCTTAAGATATAACACCAAGGAGAAAAAGAGAAGTAGAAAAGGAAACTGAATCTGGTCCTTGAGGAAAACTATGTCAAAATAAAACAAAGACCTAAAATAAGAAGATGACAATAAAAACAAAGTATGAGCAGTTACTATTACTATCAATGATATAATATATGTTGTATATAAAATCATTTAAAACAAAATATTATTAAAGATAGGCTGGGCATGGTGGCTCACGCCTCTAATCCCAACACTTTTGAAGGCCAAGGCTGAAGGATCACTTTAGGCTAGGAGTTTGAGACTAGCGTGGGCAACACAGCCAGACTCTGTCTCTGCAAAAAATGAAAAAAAGAAATGAACCAGGTGTGGTGGTGCACATCTGTAGTCCTAGCTATTTGGGAGGCCGAGGCAGGAGGATCGTTTGAGCCCAGGAGTTTGATGCTGCAATGAGCTATGATCACGCCATTGCACTCCAGCCTAGGTGACAAAGCGAGACTCTGTCTCTAAAAAAATAAAATAAAATAAGATAAAGAATTTAAATTACTACTGCTAATTTAGAATATGCATTTTCTCCACCCTTCTGTCTTCCCCACAGTATTTGGAAATAGTCTGGATTTATTTATGGTGTTTATATGTTATTGTTCTTAGAAGAACCCTTTCATTGTTATTATATATAATTGTATCTGTCCCAAAATGAAAGTGGAAAAGTCACTTACTAATAAAGAGAACGACAGATTGATTAGGGTGACATCACCAGACATCGTAGAAAGGATAATCTTAATTGTTTTGAATTTGTTCATTTCAAGACCACATTTGTTGCCCATTAGGTTTTTCCTTTTCTAGAGTCTCTCTCTGCTGCCATTTCTCCTGCTCCAGATATTTTTATTTCATCTGCAACGTTGAGGACTGAAACTGCAATTTTAGGTGATGTTCTATCTGTATCGTCTTTTTTCAAGGTTTCTCTCAGGTCCACCCTATATTCACATACAACATCGTTTTCCTCAGTTTGTAAGAGGATGGACCACGTGGGGGCTGAAGGCAGGGAAGGGTCTGGGTGTTTCTCAGATATTCCACAAACAGGAGAAGTCGACGCAACTGTGCTGATGAACTTTTAGAACAACTGCACCCTTTCAGCTTGGAAAATAGGCCGCAGAGACCTCGTGGGATTCTTGTAAGAATCCAGGGAAGTTAGCACGGGTAGAGCACTTCCCACCAGGCTGGCCACCTAGCCAATGCTCGGGAATGTTAGCCAGCACGTTCTGCACCGCCACCAGTATCAGCCATCGCTACGTTTTTTTTCTTGCCCGCAAGGGCAAAAGGGAAATCACAGCCTGACCCCCAAATGCTAGAATTTTTTTACTTTTCTGTTATCAACTTCTTTTCTCTTTAAAGCTCAGACCACTTTAACAATGGAATTTGTGCTTTAAAAATTCAAGCTAGTGAGCAGCTTTTAACAACTACAATTCCGAAAAGTTGGATCCCTTTTCAGAAGTGCTTATAAAACCGGTAAGCAAAGGAGATAGATAAAATCAGTACAAAAGACCCGTTCTTACCGCAGTTAGTAAGACGAGTGTTGGCTTTACTCATGACTTCAGTTGTCAAAAACCTGGATGCTATCCATCTCCCTTCCACCAGAATCTCCCTGCATCCTGATCTTATTGCCTGTGCTTCAGGAACCACACCTGAGCACTCCGGGGTCGTTACTTCTTGTGGTTATTCATTCGATATCTGTTTTTTACCTTGCAATAGAGCCATGCTAGGGACCAAGGCAAGGTTTGACAAGAGAGAATATTCTCTATAAACGCCTGCCTTAGGGGAAGGAATACTGTTCAACTACAAAGTGAGGGCAGAGTTTGGCAGAGGAAACCAATTTCTATCAAAGCTTATCAGCTGTGGGGGTCACAGCAGGATGGATGGTGCCAACCCCAGGCTATGAGGGCCTGGACTGACCCCAACTTTCTTTGCTGTCTGAGAAACCACCTAGAAAGTATAAATGGGAAGTGAATTCACCACGTTCCCCTTGCCAGTTAGCAAACTTTCTAAATACTTCTTCTCTACCCTTGAATTTGGACATCCCCTTTTCTATAGTCAGCCTGGAACACTTACAAAGTGGAAGCCACTGCCTTATATAAAGGCCTCATAAGCATCTTTACAACTGCCTAGTTCCGTCCGACCCCACCCTTCCCATCACCTTGGATATGAACCACACACCCACTGTGACATAAACATCAAATGTTTTCCATTTGTGATTTTATGCCAAATCATAGCCACAATTCAAAACACTGATGTACTCCGTTGCGTTCTAAAAGTCACCTAGCTCCCTGTAAACTATCTTTTCAACTACAGTTCCTTATTTATTCTTTAGAGTGGAGGAAGACGAGAATCAGCAGTCCCTTTGCCAGCGGGTGCGTAGGCAAAGCCTCGCACAGACGCTGCGTAGAAGCAACAGCGAGCCCTGTCTTTTCACACGTAACTCCAGGAACGAGAGGAAACAAAACCAATTTCACCCAGAGGGACAGACAAAGAAGAGCACCCTCCCAAAGGAGCCCGCATGATAAGTGGCCACGGAGAACATCACTGTGATCAGTCAGAAAGGCAGGCGAGTTATTAGCTTAGCCCTGAACCTCCTACTTAATGTAGAACCAGTGGTGATGGTTAACAGACCCTGGCTGCGGTGACAAGCCTGGGACCTGCTCGAGGAAATCCAATTGAAAAGCAGCCAAGAGGAACAACAAGCTAGAAACAGATGTTCCGGCCACCGGGATGTGCACACATTTAACCTGAATATGCAGTTGGGGTGGGATGGGAGCATTCATTTCTGAACAGTGATTTCACCTCTTACCCCACATAGATATTGTCAAGTTCAATTATAGCCAACCACATTAGTTTTGTCAAATTTTCAGCAATTTTCTTTAAAATAAGAAGATGTCAAAATGATAACAGCTATTAAGGGGATTCAGGGCATGTGATTTATCTACCCACTTTTACTAAAACATTTCAGTTAAATCAGGCATTCTAAGAACTCCAGTCTCATGGCAATTAAAAATTATCTTTGAAAAATTGCCCAAATAAAATCCAAACAGAGTGTGTAATTATTTGATGTGATATTACCATGTTGGTAAAATGTCTTTAAGCTGGTTATATTTTCATCAGTCCTTCCCTGCTCGTGTCTAGTTAGTAAATAGAAGCGTTTACGTTGAGAGAGGTGTGACAGCCATGCAAACAAGGACTAGAATACAAGCTTGACAAAATCAGTTAATTAGATTTGAAAGAGAGTTGAATCTTCTGACGCACAGCAATATGTCATGTACGTTAGGAAACATTCTCCTTGCCGTCAACACAATTCTGGTTCTCTCTAATGGGCTTTATAAGAGGAGAGAGACCATCCCACTGTGTTGATTTTCCTCAAGAAAAAAATCAATACTCCCAGTGGATTTTAAGTAGATCTAATGTAGTACAACAATACGCTCAGAAGAAAATGAATATATGTAAAAGATTTCAAAATGTGAATGAATGCATGCCACACTGAGATCAGATCATGCCCCAAACTCATGTTGTTGTCACGTGTACCTAAAGCAAAAAACAGCTGCGGAGTGTTTTCTCTGGTACACTTCATTTTTTATTGGTAGGTTTTAATCCGATACATTTTTGGGGTCACTGAATTCTTATTTGCTTTAGAATGCCCGATTATATCATTCTGCAAAGGATAAAAGAGGTTGAGCCATCATTTTGTGCTGAAATTTATTGAAGGTATTTATGAGGAGGGTGATTTTGAGGAATGCAGGCTTTTAAAATCCAAGAACAGCAGCAGAAATAAATTAATCAGGAATCCATCACTAATTTATACATGAATCACTTACAAAGAAGGTAAAACGGTTCAGTAAATTATGGATTTACAAATAAACTTGATTCTAGGGCCTTGGAAAATACTTTGATTAGAATATAGATCCATTTTTCCTCAAAACAATTTTCACTTCAAGTTCAGATAGAAGGGATATAAAACCAAACCCCCTGTAGGAAAATTCAAGGGGGACTGACTCTTTTCTGGTGCCGTGAGGAATCAGTGGGGATGGTTCACAGGATTCATCTGCTCTCCACAAACTCAGAGGTGGGACCCGTCTATTGTTTTTCTAACTCATTCCCATGAATTCTAAATTGTCAACACCTAAGGTTAATGATACCTGTCTTTTTGCTGTCATAAACAGTTAGGGCAGTTTAGCAAGAGATAAATCATCCTCACACAGAGGGTTGTGCTATTGTTCTCAGCAAACAAAGGACAAAGCTTATTTCTATATTCATTTTAAATATTATTATAAGGCAATAGGCTTATTTTTGTTAATGCACCAATGAAATTATTAATCTGTGACATGTTTCTTTCTTGATTTGGAGCAATGATTTTCCAAAAGTTTGAAAAGTAATAAATAACAGAGAGTTTCTGTGCATGATGAATTGCTTTAATCTCAAAATATGCACTGATTTTTAAGAAATATTCAATATACTATTCAATAAGCACACTACTAATTTTAGAATGGATGCTATAACATTAATGCTATAACATAAAGTTGGAAATTCTTGATAGGTGCTTTTAATACATATTAGGTACATAGTAAATAAAATATCTGTATAATAGTTAAGCATATTAGGTACTTCATTAGATTTATTTTACATGAAATAAGGCCAAAGACCTTAGCAACAACATTGCATAATGTGTCTAAGGATAATTTTATAATTTTAACAGAGAATGTGCTTGAGCTAGGAGACAGTAGGAGATGGTGGCAATAGTCAGTCAATCATACTGCAAATATGTTGCAATGGAAATTATATGGTACCCTAAGAAAATCACCAAAAGTAGCAAATGAAAATCTGCCAATGGTTCCATAAATGGCTTTCCCCCTACCAGCCCTCCACTCTGCCCCCCGCCTCACATACACGCCGTCCACAATTCTGTTTATCATGATGGTGACACACGTGCTCAACCAGCTCCACGCACTACTGCTGTGGCTCTTCGCCTCCGTGTAGCCCTGTGCCCACACACGGGCCGCGCAGGCTCAGCCATGCACACGGCACAAATTATGCCATTTCACATTTTTACTTTAATATATTCGCACTTGCCAGACATTGCGACCAGAAGGTCATCTGCTGCCTGCTCTTAGCCATCTCTTAGGGTGGCTGCCCGAGCCTGCGCCGCTGGCTTCACGCACGTTTGTATTTCAGGTCAATATAAATCAACAGCCCCAGCTGCCGTGGGGGCTCACGGCGGGGCACCTGCCCAGGCGAGGCGCGGGGAGGCCCCTGGAGCGGGCGCCTGGGAACAGCCGCGGAACAGTCATGCAAGTCACAGCGATGGTCTTTCATGTTTGCCACCTCATTTTATGCTCATGGTAATTTTCCTGATGGGTAGGGAGGGCAGGCATTGATTTCACTTTTTAAATTTTTCTTAAAAAACAAAAAACAAAACAGAGTTAACAGAACAATAGGCTTAGGGCTGGCCAGCGTTAGAGCTGAGATGGAACCCTGACTGACGTCCTCTGGGCTCCCAGTGGAGTGGTCTTTGCGTAAGACCACGTTCTCCCGAAATGCCTGGACAGCAGAGCCGCCTCTCGCTGAATGCAGCGGTGGCAGCTCCTGGAGCCCCTTTGCCTTCCTCTGGGTCTCCCTGGATACATACGGCCCTAGCTGGTGCAAACCATCTGTGATCCATGGCCAAGGCGGTCCTGCCGGGCCACCGAGAAGGCCACTCTGTGCCCAAGGATCACCAGGCCGTATCTAGGCCCTCACTCCCTACAAGGCTCCCCGAGATGGCAGTCTCTCTCCAGCCCAGCACCTTGCACCGGGGCCACTTCCGTCGCCTCCGTCTGTCTGCTCACCTCCTTTCCTTCTCCCCGTGGCTATGCCCTGAATGCCATGTGCACCCCTCGCCCTCGCTCCTCCGGCACAGACGCACGCTCAGCCTTCGCCTCCTCCCCACCCTTGTGAACGCTGAGCCACCCCAGGTCGTCGCCCCCGTCCAGAGCTACCCCGGCATTTCTGGAAACAAGACGGTACAGCCAGCGCCGAGAGGCTGCAGATGTCACTCACTTCAGGCCTCAGGAAATGTTTTTGTTTTGTTTTATTCTTTTACTTGGGATTTACCATCCAGTCACCCTGATGCTTCTGATTTCCATGTTTATGTAGTGAAATACTGATTATCAAAAAGTCATTTTGGTCGGGCACGGTGGCTCACGCGCGCACTCTGGGAGGCTGAGGTAGGAGGATCACTTAAGGTCGGGAGTTCGAGACCAGCCTCAGCAAGAGCAAGACGTCTCTGTCTCTACTAAAATTAGAAAAACTTAGTGGGGCATCGTGGTGGACGCCTGTAGTCCCAGCTACTCGGGAGGCTGAGGCAGGAGGATCGCTTGAGCCCAGGAGTTTGAGGTTGCTGTGAGCTAGGCTGGCCCCACGGCACTCTAGCCCGGGCAACAGAGTGAGACTCTGCCTCAAAAAAAAAAAAAAGAGTCATTTTGCATTAGGAGCTATTTCTCCTTCTGCTTTACAGTTTTCTGCATTCTTCAGAATTTCTACAATGAAGACGTATTGTTTTTATAATCACAAAAAAGCTTCGAAATTTTAAAGTATTCCCATATAGGAATATAGAAATTATTAAGACTTTTCTCTAGGCGGTAGAATATGGGCGATCGTTTTTTCTTTGTTCTATGTATTTCCAAATTATCTAGAAGTAACATATATTGCTCTTAGATTCATGTCAGAGAATCTCTTTAAAAAGAAAAAAATACACGAAGGACAATCATAAATAATTTTTGAGTGATAAGGGGAGGACTCCAAAACAATAAGGAGAATGAATGCTCATAGCATGAAAGAAAACCCTTTAAAAGCAAAGACGGAAGAAAATAGATTGAAACTGTGCCTACTTATCCCGCCAGTGCCCTCCTTGGCGTGAGGTTTGTGACCCATGGACTCAAGCCAACGTGCACCATGTCTCCATGGTCCCACACTACGGCCATTATTTCTATGGACACAAAGCTTCCTGTTACTTAAACGGTAGAAGAAATACAGGAAACAAAATTGTGCTATGTCTAAACTTAACTGTCTCTACTTCCACTGTTCTGCTCCATGCTTTGTAGACCGGCCACTAAGCATTTCCCATGGCTGAGAGAGCCGGAGCCAGAGCCAGAGAGAGATCATGGTCGAATCACGGCGCCACAACATTAACACACGAGGGACTGGTACTGCTAGTGTGTGATTACTACTTTTCATATGATTTTCACTTTTCATCTTCTTATAAAATACTGTGAATTTACTGCTGAGCCCGTGTACTGCTACTCTCCTAAAGAGAAAATTACTTCTTTTAGAGGATCTGCTTGCACAAGCGTAAAATCTTTGCAGCTCTCTGAGCAACAAGAGAACCACATCAGACTTGATGTGCTGATTTGGCTCTTTTGAGTTACCTGTTCTCAGAGAACTCTGGGCAGGGATTTTTCCAGCATGTGATTTGCTTTACGTTTTTATCCGTTCACATCATCCAGAGCCTAACCGAGGACCTCCTAAACGCAAGGGACCTTAGCAGATGCTGTGGCAGACACAGGTTACCAGCACAGGGCCCTTGCTTTAGAGAGGTTTGTAATCTTACGGGGGATATAGCAGGAAAAAAAGCACCAACTGACTATCTGGGGGGAAAACATTCCAGAGGGAACAGCAAGTGCAAAGGCCCTTAGGAAAAAACGAGCAAGAAGGCCTAGAGGGCTGGCAAGATGAGAGTAGAGGAGACGAGCATGGAGAGGTGGGTAGGGGTGAGGTCTCAGGAGGTCTGAGGAGCTTGCATTATATTCTGAATGTGATGAGAAGCCACTTGAGAGCTTTGAGCGAGGCAATGATGGCATCTGTTTTTGCTTTGTTCTGTTTTGTTTTTTAAGATCTCTCCAGCTGTGAGGCAAACAGGCCAGAGGAGGCTAAGAGCAGAAGCTTGGAGACCAGTTAGGAGGCAACTGTGGACATCCAGGCTGGAGAAGATGTGACTTGGACTAGGCTGGGAGCATGAAGGTCACCGAGGCACATGGAGACTAGAAGTCACCGAGCCCAGAGAACTTGTCTCCTGACTCCGCAATACTGCTCCAGATGATGACCAGCACCTAGAAGGTGCCCAGTACATACGTATTTGTGAATGTGTAGCTGAATGAAGAGCGCCTCCCCCAGAATCACCCCCAAATACGACATCGGAAAGCTCGTTCTAGGCTCACGGCCATGCGGATTTTAGGCTCCACTGGTTCAGCTCCACCTAATAATACTCTTCCCTTCCAGAGCTGTGCACAGGTCCCCACAGATGGGCTCCATGATCTCGAATGACAATGGCTTCCGGCTGAGAGAGAACAGTACGGTGGCCAACCAAGACCGAAATCAAACTCTCTCATGCGCTAGCATTCTTTCGGAGCAGCAATACATTGGAACTCTCCAGCACTTCTGGAAAAGTTCTGTGATGCATCCAAAGATCATCCCAATAGTTTAAGAATGTTTGTTAAAACATAAAAACTATATTTCCACATAAGTTGTTTTCAACCCTGGCTGCATATTGAAAGCCCCTGGGGAGCCTTTAAACGAGACCGGGGCTCAGCCCCCGGCCCAGACAATTCCATCAGACTCTCTGGCATGCGGCCCCGGCACTGGTTGCTTTTAAAAGCTCCCAGGTGATTCTCAGGTGCGTCAGCATGGAGAGGCCTTGCTTTACGTGAAGTGAGTCATTTTCCTATCGGCCCTTCATGGCAGGACATGAGTAACCCCAAGAACAGGCTACAGCTGATGCCACAGTGTGAACACTACGTGGAGTTCAGGCCCCTGCCTTTTAAGCACCTGAGAGAGTGACTGAGAAGACTTATACGACAAACATAGTCATACATTTCAGGCTTAGGGGCTGGCGGCCCCTAAAAAGCAGCTTAACCCTCTAACACTCCATCCCTAGTCACCCATTTCTTCATTCTTTCTCTCTCCCCTGCTCCATGTCTTCTCCTTGTTCTATTGTCCTCCCTGACACCTGCCCTTGGCACCATGGGCCACCGGTCCACCCTGGAGGTTCCAGGCTGCAGAGATCAGCTCTTAGCAGAAGGTCTGGATAAAAAGTAGAACTTGTTGAAAATCCACAATATTTATAAAATTTTTTGCTTTACTGTAAAAATGCATGCTTCACTGCTTTGGGAAAAGTCTGGCAGTTCTCCAAAAGGTGAACCATGGAGTTGCCATCTGGCCTAGCAATTCTACTCCTAGATATATACCCAAGAGAAATAAAAACATATATCCACACAGAAAAGTGTATACACGGATGTGCATAGCAGCATTATTCCCGAAAGCCAAAAAAGCGGAAACAAACCAAATGTCCACCAACTGTTGAACGGATGAACAAAATGTGGTATATCCACATAACGGAGTATTATTCATCCACAAAAAGGAATGAAGTCCTGATGCCACAACTTGGATGAACCTTATCAACATTATGCCTCAAGAAAGGAGTCAGTCATAAAACTTGACATGTCGCATAATTCAATCTATACGAAATGTCCAGACTAGGCAAACCCACAGAGACAGAAAGATTAGGGATGTCCAAGGGTTTGGGGAGAGGGAGGACTGGGGAGCGACCGCTACTGCTACAGTTCATAGGAGGGGATAAAAATGTTCTCTAATTGATGGTGGCGACTCTTGCACAACTAAAATACACCAAATACCATTGGCTGGTACACTTTACATGGGCAAATTGTATGGCAGGTGCATTATATCGCAATAAAGCTGTTAAAATGTGTGCTTTGACAGCAGCAAACTGTAAATGCTGAAATGATCATAGTTTTAAAAAACCATACAGATGCTAAGAGACTGTGTTGGCTGAAATATTATAATCATAGCAGTCGGCATATAATACAAAGAGATATGACTAATCACCTATAAAAATGTTTTTCTTAATTATGGAAAGTACAATCACCTTTGCATGCATCCTTTGAGTATAAATGCTTTCTCATCTTTCACTTTTAATTTAATAACAACTCTTCCTTCTCAATAATAAATAGCTTTCTGTACTTGTCTCACTAATTTTTACAGCCTCAACTTCCAGGCCCTCCTGGAACTTCTAGTCTTTCTTAGGAAGCAGATTAGTGTTTTGTGGTTTCTTTAATTTTTTTATTTTTGAGATAGAGCGAGACTCTGTTGCCCGGGCTAGAGTGCTGTGGCGTCAGCCTAGCTCACAGCAACCTCAAACTCCTGGGCTCAAGTAATCCTCCTGCCTCAGCCTCCCGAGTAGCTGGGACTACAGGCATGTGCCACCATGCTCAGCTTTCTATATATTTTTAATTGTCCAACTAATTTCTTTCCATTTTTAGTAGAGCTGGGGTCTCGCTCTTGCTCAGGCTGGTTTCAAACTCCTGACCTCAAGCGATCCTCCCGCCTCGGCCTCCCAGAGTGCTAGGATTACAGGCGTGAGCCACCGCACCTGGCCTTTTTTATGTTTTAAAGTCCCTGCTCCGAGGTACAGGGCCAGCTCCAGGCCCAAGTGACATCCTCACCCAATGTCCACCCACCCCCATTCACTCGCCTGCACAGCAGGGCCACGAGGGGCCGTGCGGGTTTCCCCTCAGTTGTGAGCTAGACTTCACGGCTTTGCAGGATCTCTCCCCAGAAATGTCCCCACCCTCAACCCCTCCCCGGGCTCTCTTCTAGGTTGGTTTTCTCACGTTGTTCCAGGGGTTCCATGATCTGCATCAGCCTCCCCTCCTCAGTCTACTCCTAGAACCGCGAGTTGGTGGAACAGCCTCAGTTTCTTCACAGGCGCCTCTCCGGCCAGACCCTGCACAGCCCCCGCCGCCCGTCTGAGAGGGTGTGCAATGAGAAGGAAAAAACTCAGTGTGTCAGTTCCACAGTCCCCTAGAGGCTGTGTAAAGGGAAGGTCTTTTTGGAGCCATTCTGAAGACTGAGTCATTTTCATGATTTGAGTACTGAGTTCCTGGGTTAATGTGTTCTAGTCCAGCAATAGATTAATCAATCCTTACACTAGCAGCAGACCAGATTCATTGGAGCTTCCTACCCTCATCATCTCCATTTTATAAAGTGAAAGCTGGCCGGGGGCCGTGGCTCACGCCTGTAATCCTAGCACTCTGGGAGGCCGAGGCGGGAGGATCGCTCGAGGTCAGGAGTTCGAAACCAGCCTGAGCAAGAGCAAGACCCCGTCTCTACTAAAAATAGAAAGATTATTAATTGGCCAACTAAAAATATATAGAAAAACTTAGCCGGGCATGGTGGCGCGTGCCTGTAGTCCCAGCTACTCGGGAGGCTGAGGCAGGAGGATCGCTTGAGCCCAGGAGTTGGAGGTTGCTGTGAGCTAGGCTGACACCACAGCACTCTAGCCCCGGCAACAGAGTGAGACTCTGACTCAAAAAACCTAAACCAAACCAAAC
>CAUYPO010060765.1:0-12431 GCA_963574435.1 Cheirogaleus major
GAGTGCTACAGTCCCCAACCCCTGTTAGGAACCAGGCCTCACAGCAGGAAGTGAGTGGCATGTAAGTGAGTGAAGCTTCATCTGTATTTATAGCCACTCCCCATTGTTGGCATCATTTCCTGAGCTCCGCCTCCTGTCAGATCAGCGGTGGTATTAGATTCTCATAGGAGCATGAACCCTACTGTAAACTGCACATGCGAGGGATCTAGATTGTGTGCTCCTTAGGAGAATCTAATGCCTGATGATCTTGGGTGGAGCTGAGGCGGTGATGCTACTGCTTGGGAGCAGCTGCAAACACAGATTACCATTAGAAGAGAGGTCTGACTGCACAATAAATGTAATGCACTAGAATCATTCTGAAACCACCTGCCCCCCTCACCTCTGGTCCATGGAAAAATTGTCTTCCATGAAACCGGTCCCTGGTACCAAAAAGGTTAGGGACTGCTGGTCTGGCGGGACACCAGGATGTTACAAGTAATGAAATGTCAAAATTTGCAGAACAGTTTCTTTTTCTAAATAAATTGGAATTGAGTCAAGGTTATCTCCCCATAATAAAATCACTTTCATCTAGTTCCATTTTGATATGTTCATTAGGATTCTTTCTGAGGCAAATGACAAAAATCAAACTCAAACTAGCTCAACCAAGAAGTAAATATATTAACATAAATTCAGGGATATATCCAGGTGCCCAAACATTGGCATCAAGGATCTCAGCTTTTCTCTGTTTTGGCCTCGTTCTTAGCCAGGTCCTCCCCCAAGTGACAAAGATGGCCCTCAGGAGTGTTTGGCTTCATTCTGTGGCTCTGCCTTCTAGCCTCTTTCTCAATATTGCCAGTAAGACATTCCAGGATGGAGTCTCATTGACTGGTCTGAGTTCCGCATCCATCCCCAGAACAATCACCATGTCGAGAAGAGTGGAGAGCTCTGACTGGCCTAGCCTGAGCCATACGCCACCACTGAAACTAGAAATTAGGTCATCTTCACAGAAAACACAAGACTGATGAGGTGATAGTGGGAGTCCATCAGAGGAAAGATAGGATATAGCTAACAGAGGAAATGAAAACAACACATGTCTACTGTAATACATTCTCCTGAATGGGTGAGAAAGAGAAAGGAACCGTGTACAGCCCTGCGAGTGTACCATGTACATGAAAGTGTAGGGCTGCAGCTTCCCAGGTGCTCTTAGCAGTTAGTGTGAGTGTACAAAGAAGTGAGTGAGCAAGGTGTTAGACGAGTGAAGAATTCTGAGAGTTTACCACCCAGGAAAGGGACCTGGCAGTGATATGGTTTGTCCACTAAACATTGATTACTGTGCTGCTGGAACTAAAATATGATGGACATTGTTCAAAAGGAGAGAAGTAAAACCTATCACACAGACCTTACTAGCACCATTTTGGCCACTATGAGCAGTTCAGGTCATTGAGTTTCAAGCAAAACACAGGGGAATATAAAAGATTCAGAAAAGGATAAAAGATCAGTGAAGGAACAGGATACTATCCATAAGAACATTTTGAAAATCCTTAGACAATTCAGTCGGGAGAAATGAAGGCCAAGAAGTCAAGAATGCAAGCAAGTGCTACAAAATTATGTTTGGCACAGAAAAGGAAAACATGAATTATTCACCCAAACCTAAATATTGTGGTAAGTAGACGTATTTTTGAAACTTCAGCAAAGTTACTGAAAAAGAAATAAAATACTAGTTCATGTTATCAATAGTAAACTTCTGAAACTCATTTCCTAAGAATTTGTATTATCAAGAAACTTAAATGAATTTGAACAGAATTTGGTCAGTGCTACTTGAGACCAAAAAAGAAAAAAAGAGCTGGGTTATGTCAAACCTTTAGGTTATAATCCAAGAAGACCATATTTCCTTTTCACAGCATACCTATGACCTGCTTAAAGACAGGATTGTGGGCCAAATGGCCTTTGTGTCTAAGATGACCATAAGATGGCAATCACTGTGTGAAAGAATGGGGATCCTGGGAGGTGGAAGGGTAGGAAGCTTTTACAAACAACCTCATGAAAATGGGAGAATGGACAGAGGAATATACAGGTGGGAATGGGCTTAGTCATAGTGAGATGAGCAAAGAAAGGCCAAAAGCCCATGGAAAACCATTCTTGAGTTGACATTAAATACCATGGGAGAAATATTTCTCACATTTCAAAAGCAGGCTTTAGGAGTTCCACTTCTGGCATGACAGAATGAGGAGCTCTATACCCATTCCCTAGTGGGTCTGAACTGGTGAGAATTATTTTAAAACAAACCAAACCCCTAACCACTTAAAGTCTCTACAAATGCTCCTAAGGGCATACAGCAAATGAAGAAATATTTATTCAAGAAAATATACTAAATCTTTATAAGAAGAGTGAGCTTGTGGTATCTGAGCCAAGATTTGCTCTGTCCTTCCATCTTCCTAGCTCAGTGAGACAGAAACTCCACTCTAGACTGGTATAGCCAAGAACACAGGACTCCTTTCCCCCAAGCTCCCGGTCGGAGAGCTTCCTTTCTGGGATGGGCAAGATGTCAACCTTTCTCATCCTGCCTACATCTACCTATTGCTGAGGTTAAATTCCAAGTGAATGCAGCCAAGAGGTGGGGGGCTCCCTTCTACTCAAACCCCTCTCATGGTTCACAGGCTCTACCTTGGATACATCGCTGCTGAAAATACTGGGACCCCATTTGCTCTTACTCAGGTTTATAAGGTGGTGGTGTCGTGCTGGAAAAGTCCAGCCCAAAAGATCTAAGTGTACTACTCCCCATCCACTGAGCACTCAGCTCCTTAAGCAGGGACTGTCACTCAGAGAGATACAAGCCATTGTCTCCTACTCCAGCTACCAAGCAGCGGCTTAGAGGTTTTCTCTAGGAGAAAAAACAGGCCATAAAACAGAGAACTCCAAACTTCTTCCTAAAGAAAGAAGTTTGCAACAGAGTATAGAGAAGTTCAAACCTAAGACCACTTAAAAAACCATTGAGATTTTAGTGAGTGGGAATTGGGGAGAGATTGGTAGATTCATTGGAGATGTAAGCTGAACTATAGGCCAACTACTTTTCTGGAGAGATGGGAGAAGAGAGCCAGGAGGAGTCCTTGTGGGATCAGAACAAGTCTCAAACATTGACCTTAAGAACTTCGCTTTCAAAGGAGCCCAAAATTGATATATGGGATTAGTCTGTGAAGCAATTTATGTCCCATAGCATTATTGAAAGCAATAGAGCAATCAGAGGCAATTAGTGGAGCTTAACAGCTGAATGTTAAGACAGTCAAAATGATGCCTGCCAAAACCACTGTCATTCCAGGTTAACTGTGGGTATAATCAGGCTACACTCCCCGAAGAACAACACCAGAGGCTTCACAGTATGAGAGATGGAGAGATTAACAAGCCCAGTGTATTAACAATAACAAGGACCAGCACCCGGAGTTATTATGTTATCAGAAGTGTTCAGATTACAACATTTGTAGGGAAAAAACAAAACAAAACAAGACATGCAAAGAAACAGGAAAGTATGACCCATGCACAGAAAAAAAGTCAGGCAACAGAAACTCTCTGCAAGAGCAACTGTATGTTAACAAAGACTTCACAGTAGCCATTATAAATATGTTAAAAGAACTAAAGAAAACTATGATAAAGAACATTTGATGGATGACAGCAATGATACCAGGGACAGGAGGGAGGAATTTTGTTATTATAAGGTACTTGCACTACTTGTGAAGTGATACAGTGTTATGTGAAGATGGACTTGGATTAGTTATAACAGTATATTGCAAACTCTAGGTAACCACTAGGTAAAAAATAAAAATAGAAGTATAGTTGATATGCTATGAAAGGAGAAAAATGGAATCAAATAAAATGTTCAATTAAAACCACAAATGGAAGAAAAAGAGTGGAAGATAAAAATAGGGACAAAGACCAAGGGCAACAAATAGAATAGTAACAAATACGGTAGATGTTAATCCAACTGTATCAATAAGTGATTTGAATCTCAATGACCTAAATACACCAATTAAAAGGCAGAAATTGTCAGAGTGGATCAAAAAACCAGACTCAACTCAAGACCCAACTATATGTTGTCTATAAGGTGCTTCTAAAATTATAACAGACACCAAATAACCAAAACAGTCTTGACAAAGGATAACAAAGTCTTCCTGATTTCAAAACTTTTACAAAGCAACAATAACCTAGGCAGTCTAGTACTGGAATAAAGGTAGACATATATCATACATCAGTGGAATAGAAAAGAGAGTAGAGAAATAAACCCATGTGTTTATGATCAACTGATTTTCCACAAGGGTGCCATGACCATCTGACGGGAAAAGGATAGTCTTTTCAACAAATGGTGTTGAGACAATTGGATAGCTACATGCAAAAGAATGAAGTTAGACTCTTAAATCATACCATATACAAAAAATAAAATGAGTCACAGGCCTAAATGTAAGGGCTAAAGTTATAAAACTCAGAAGGAAATATAAAAGTAAATTTTCATGACATTGGATTGACAAGGAATTCTTAGATTTAACACCAAAAGCACAAGCAACAAAAGAGAAAATAAATTGGACTTTATCACAATTGAAAGCTTTTGTGTTTCATTTCGTGTTTGTTTTCATTTAAATGAAAATCAAGAAAATGAAAGGGCAATCCACATAATAGGAAAAAATGTTTACAAATCATATGTCTAATAATGGAATTGTATATAGAATATACAAAGAACTCTTATGACTCAATAATAAAAAGACAAATACCTCAATTTAAAAATGGACAAAGAATCTAAATAGACATTTCTCCAAAGAAGATATTAAAATGGACAATAAGCACATGACAAGGTGCTTTATATCACTGCTTATTAGGGAAATGCATATCAAAACCACAATGAGATACTGTTTCTCACACACTAAAATGTCTAGGATAAAAAAGTCAGATAATAAGTATTAGCAAGGATGTGGAGAAATCATAACCCTCATCCACTGCTGATGGGAATGTAAAATGGTACAACCACTTTGGAAAACACTCTGGCAATTCCCCCAAACAGTTAAACATCAAGTTATCTTATGACCCAGCAATTCCACTCCTAGGTATAACCAAGAGAAATAAAGACATATGTCCATATAAAAACTTATACGTGATTGTTTATAGCAGTATTATTCATGATAGCCAAAAGGTAGAAACAATGCAAATATCCATTAACTGATGAATGGATAAGCAAAATGTGGTATACCCATACAATGGAATATTACTTAGCCATGAGAAGGAATGAAGTACTAGTACATACTACAACATGTAAGAAACTTGAAAACATTATGGTAAGTGAAAGAAGTCACAGAAGACCACATGCTATATAATTCCATTTATATGAAATGTCCAGAATAGGAAAATCCATAGAGACATATAGTAGATTAGTGGTTGCTTAGGGCTAGGAGGATTTGGGGATAATGAGGGAATAGGGGATGATAGCTAATGGGCATGGGGTTTCTTATTTGACATGATGAAAATGTTTTCAAATTGACTGTGGTGATGGTTGCACATATGTGTAATTGTACTAAAAACTACTGAACTGTGTACATAAGTGACATGTATGGTATGAAAATTATATCTCAATAAATATTTTTCTAAAGTAGAATTACATCTAGTATAGACTAAGGATCTCAGCAAATTCTCTTCCAAAAATGCAAGAACGCTGTGAAAAATCGACCAAACAACAATTTTAGGACTCTCTAAATTGACCAGCAGCATACAACAAACTAGTAGCAGTTATGCATGAAAAACCACTAACTACAGGGGGAGTCTGGCATTCTTGCCTGGAGCTGCTTCCAACATCCTTCCCTGCTTTAGCTCAAATAGCATGGTAGTTCTAGCAGAGGAGGGCCAGCTGTGAAGACCAACAGCTTTGCTGCTGGAGTGGGCTCACTTGACTTGGAGAGGCACACAGCAAAACCTTGCAAACAGTAATAACAGTAGTGATCTCAGAACTGTGAGACAATAAATCTGTTGTTTCAAGCCATCCAGTTTGTGGTACTTTGTTGTGGCAGCCTTAGAAAAGTAATACAGTATGCAATAAATGTGAATGGATTAAACACTCCAATCACAAGGCACAGATTATCAGACTGGATTTAAAAAAAACAACCACCAATGCCCAACTATATATTAACTGTAAGAGAAACACTTCAGATTCAAATACACATATAGGTTGAAAGAATAAAAGAGAGAATATATGGTTATATATCATAAAAGCAATAACCATAAGAAAGCCAGAGTGGCTATACCAATATCTCACAAAATAGACTTTAAGACAAAAAAAAATTTTCTAGAGAAAAATAAGGATATTTCATAATGATAAAAGAGTTGATTCATTTGGGAAGATATAAAAATTACAAATGAGCAATGGATAAATTGACAGAGGCAGGTAGTTGGTGGAAGGAGAAAGCAGCAGAAATGGGGGACAGTAGTTGAACCCATTGGTGCCACATGTAGAGCCAAAGACTCACTGCCCAGAGCAGGGGGAGCCTGGCCCAGATCGTGGTGAGAGTTATTCCTTACAAGGTCTAGATCAGGGTCCTCAAACTTTTTAAACAGGGGGCCAGTTCACTATCCCTCAGACCATTGGAGAGTGCGCACTGTGGGCCCGGGACGAGTCGGCTGCTAAGCAGGACAGGCAGTGGTGGCAAAAACACCTAGTGGGCCGGATAAATGTCCTAGGCGGGCGGCATGTGGCCTGCAGGCCGTAGTTTGAGGACGCCTGATCTAGATCTTAGTCTTATTCCTTGGTTTCCATTCCACCCTGACACACTTCCAGTATTTCCCCTACCCCTAGCTTGCCTGGGGTTTCCCAAAGATGAGCAGAGCAGGGACAATGGATATTGTCCCCCAATATCCATTCTCCAGAGCAGGGACAATGGATATTGTCCCCCAATATCCATTCTCCCCCAATATCCATTGTCCGTTTCAGACAAAAACTACATTTTCCAGGCTTATTTGCTGCCAGATGTGGCCATGTGACCAAGTGATCTGGGAAGAGGCAGGTCTTCCAAGACCCCTTTCACTTGAATGTGATATGTGGAGAGCAATCTTAGACATGTGTTTGAAGGACACACCCAAGGATGATGGCACCAGAATTGAAAGGAGAAGTGGAAAAAACAATATTAGTTGGAGGCTTCAATATCCCATTCTCAGTAATTAGCAGAACTACTAAACAGAAAATCAGCAAGAATATTGAGGACTTGAAACCACTATCAACCAACTTGATCTAACTGCCATTTATACAACACTCTACCCAACAATAGCAGAATCCATATTCTTTTTAAACATCCATGGATCATTCTCTAGGATGAAGCATATGCAAGACAATAAAATAAATCTCAGTGCATTTAAAAGTATTAAGTCACACAAAGTATGTCCTCTGACCACAATGGAGAATGGAGTTAAATTAGAGATCAATAGTTGAAGGAAATTTGTCCCATGGGACAAAGAAGAAATCAAAGGAAAATTGGAATCTTTTTAACTGAAGGAAAACAAAAACAGAACATGGAAGTATAGCTAAAGCAGGTCCTAGAGGAGTATTTCCCTAGAGGGAAATTTTTAGCTTTGCCCCTTTATTAGAAAAGAAGATATGTCTCAGATCAATAGCTTACAATTTTGCCTTAAGGAGCTAGGAAAAAAATAGAGCAAACTAAACCCAAAGTAAGCAGAAGAAAGAAAATAATAAAGATCAGTGTGGAAATCAATGAAATAGAAAACAGAACAATAGAGAGAAAGTCAATGAAACAAATGAAAACATGAACAAAATTAACAATTTTTTATCCACATTGACCACACAGAAAGAGAAAAGATATAAATTACCAAAACCATGAAGAAAAAACAGAAGGAACATCATTCCTAAGCTGGGCCAGGACTAGGATGAAGCAAGCAAGGGCCTTTGAGTGTAAAATTTAAGGAGGTACTCACTCTTGGGGTCATGCAAATGCAGGGTCAGTCTCCCAGGAGTGAGTACCTCCTTAAATTTGGACCCTAGGCATCTTGCTTGACTCACCCTGAGACAGGCCCTGCTACAGAAACCCTACAGAAATAAAAAGGATTACAGTAGCATGCCACAAACAACTTTATGCCAACAAATTAGATGACATCCTAGAAAGACACAAGAAAGAAAACTGGTTCAATAAGATATAGGAAGTCTGAATAGATTTACAAGTAAAGAAATTGAATGAGTAATTAAAATCTCATCACAAAGAACACCCTGGGTCCACATGGCTTTGCTGGTAAATTTTATCAAATATTTAAAGAAGATATAACATCAGTCCTTCACAAACTCTTGCCTAAAATAGAGGAGTGAACATTTGCCAACTCATTCTATGAGGCCGGCATTCCCTTAGTACCAAAGCCAAACAAAATACATTACAAGAAAACTACAGACCAATATCCCTCATGAAGATAGTTAGAAAATCCTTAACAAAACATTACAAACCAAATCCAGCAACATATGGTGAGGATTATACACCATGATCAAGTGGAATTGATCCCAGGAAAGGACATCTATGGAAAAACCTACAGCTAACATCATAGTTAATGGAGAAAAACTGAGTGCTTTCCCCCTCAGATCAGGAACAAGGCAAGGATGTCTATTCTTACCACTTGTATTCAACAACGTGCTGGTAGTTCCAGCCAGTGAAATAAAGTGCGCTCTCTCTCTCTCTCTCTCTCACACACACACACACACACACACACAGATGTAAAGGCACCCAGATTGAAAAACAGTAAAAAATATATTTATTCAGAAAGGTCACAAGATATAATAAGATCATTATATAAAAATCAATTATATTTCTATATACTATCAATAAATGATCTGAAAATGAAATTAAGAAAACATATACATTCATAATACCATCAAAAAGAATATGTTTATGAATAAATCTAATAAAAGAAGTGTAAGACTTGTACAGTGAAAACTATAAAATGTTTCTGAGAGAAATTAAAGGTCTGAATGGAGAGGCGTTCCATGAATTAGAAGACTCAGCACTGCTAAGATGGCAGTTCTTCCCAAATTCATCTACAGGTTCACACAGTCCCTACCAAAATCCCACTAGCCTTTTTGGTAGAAAATAATGAGCTGAAACTAAACTTATATGAAAATACAAAAGACCCAGAATAGTCAGAAACAATTTTGAAAAAGAAAAGCAAAGTTAGATGAATTATACTTTCTAATTTCAGAGCTTACTATGAAGCTACAGTAATCAAGAAAGGTATAGTTATGGCATAAAGATTGCCATATAAATCAATGGAATAGAACTGAATACTAAGAAATTATGGTCAATTGATTTCTGACCTGGCTGCCCAGGCAATTCAATGGGGGAAAGAATAGTCTTTTCAATAAATGTTGCTGGCCGGGCGTGGTGGCTCACGCCTGTAATCCTAGCACTCTGGGAGGCCGAGGTGGGCGGATCGCTCAAGGTCAGGAATTCGAAACCAGCCTGAGCCAGAGCAAGACCCTATCTCTACTAAAAATAGAAAGAAATTAATCGGCCAACTAAAAATATATAGAAAAAATTAGCCGGGCATGGTGGCGCATGCCTGTAGTCCCAGCTACTCGGGAGGCTGAGGCAGAAGGATCACTTGAACCCAGGAGTTTAAGGTTGCTGTGAGCTAGGCTGACGTCACGGCACTCTAGCCCAGGGAACAGAGTGAGACTCTGTCTCAAAAATAAATAAATAAATAAATAAATAAATAAATAAATAAATAAATAAATGTTGCTGGAACAATTGAATAACTAACTCTATGTAGATAAGTTTAAGTTAGACCCTTACCTTAATAAAAAAACACAAAAATTAACCCCAAATGAATCGCAGTCCTAAATGTAAGAGCTAAAACTAGAAAACTTCTAGAAGAGAATCTTTGTGATCTTAAGCTAGGCAAAGATTTCTTAGATACATTGAAAACATGATCCAGCAAAGAAAAAAATTGATAAATTGGACTTCATCAAAATTTAAAACTTTTGCACCTCATAAGACGCCATGGAGAAAATGAAAAGACAATCTACACACTGGTAGAAGATATTTGCAAATCATATATCTGATAAAGGACTTGTGATCAATATCTGCAAAGAAAGTTGGTAGGTTCAATGCCTGTATTTACCTACCTTCCTCCTGAAACTCCAGTAAGTGATAATAAATTCACATAGAAAAAGAGGAGTGACAGCAACATTTTGGAAGATGAAAAACAGATATACAAGTGTCATTTATTTTCATGAGCCAAGAAAACTGAAACCTCATCCAGGAGAGGGGAAGCCCAGAAGCAATCCATTTCATACTACGAGAACTTTGAAAAACTTGGGAATTGGATTCAGAGGCAGCAGGTAACCCTGAGAGTGGCATGCAGCTGAAAACAGATGAATTGATTTAAAATCTCTTTAAATAGCAGTTCAAGTGAACTAAATACCTGAACAGACATTCTACAGAAGAGAATTCCAAAGTGGTCAATAAATCATCATCATGTAGATGCAAATTGGAATCACAATGAGCTATCACGACACTCATCGGAAAGGCTAACATTTTTTAAACTGACAATACCAAGCATTGGTGAGGATATCAAGCAACTGGAACTCTTATCCACTGTTGGTAGAAGTATAAATTGATAAAAACAATTTTACAAAACTCGTTGGTGATATCTACTAAAGTTGAGCATGACATACAGCTTTGATCCAGCAATTCTGCCCCTTCTATTTGCCCAACAGAAATACATATATTTGTGCATCAAAAGATCCACATAAAATGTTAACAGTATTATTCATAATAGCCATAAATTGAAACAATCCAAATATTTATCAATAGAATGAATAAAGAAATTATAGAATATTTATACAATGGAATACCATACAGCAATGAAAGATATCAAACTGCACCTACATGCAACAATATGTATAAATGTCATGTCAAAAGCAAAATGCAAAAGAGTTACACATGTGATTCCATTTATTAAGAGCATCCAAAACAGGTAATACTGATCTATGCTAATCAAAGTTAGAACAGTGGTTATTTGAGAGGCAATGATTTGAAGGGACATGGAAAGTTTGGGAATGTAGGAAATGTTCTGTGATCTGGGTGGTGGTTACTTGGGTATGTTGATGCTTCCACGAATAAGAGTATATTGAGCTGTGACTTATTATCTGTACACTCTTCTATCTACAATGTTATTCTTTATTTTTATTTTATTAAAATTTTATTTAAATAAAAAATGAGCTAAATTCCCTTAACTCTGAGCAACCAGGCAACTGTCCCTACCTACTTTTGGTTTTTCTTTTTCTTCATGTAATTAGTTGGACAACTGGTGCATACAATTGAATTGACCATAATCCTTTGTTTGTGGCATTTATCATTATTGGTCCGTGCCAGGCCCTTCTTTATATTTTTGGTCACCTTTTTTCTTTATCTCAAATCCCATGTCCCTTTATTCCATGAGCATCCACTCTTGCATATTTAATGGATGACTTTGTAATTTATCATCCACTCCTTTATTAGCATATACTGGTGTCTGTGAACAATATCTAGTATTGCAATTGTTTTGAGTTTTTAAATGTATATAACGACTTGTGCTAGACATCTGTTCAGCACGGCTTTTTATATCTCTTAATTGATAGAAGTAGATCATGTCCACTGGTATTGCGTCTAGAGTTTTCCATTATATGTATGCCCTGTTTTATTTATTTATTCCACTATTGATGGATACTTAAGCGTTTCCAACTCCTTGCTATATAACCACATTGTGATGAACATCTACTTAAATATCTCTTTGGGTGACTATGTGAGAATTTTTTTGCCTAAACTTATTTTCATTAATTATTCTCAAATCGCTCTTTGGAAAGGCCATATCAGTGTAATTCCCACCCACTGTGTGAGCAAAAAAGTTTTTATTTTCTCACAATCTAAGAAGCATCTGATATTGTCCAACCTAGACATTTTTGCCAGTCTGCTGGGTATCACTGTTTCCATTGGTATTTCTCCGATTACTACTAAAGCTGACATATCTTTATATGCTAACCAGCCATTTGAGCGTCCCCATCTCTGAATTGCCTATTAATTTCTTTTATCGAGTTTGAAGATGGGATTTCCTATATTTTCTTTAACTGATTTACAATAATTTTTTGTATAAAGAAACTACTATAACTCAACATTTTAAAGATATTATCACTCATTTTTTAAAATTTCCTGGTTTTACTTTTAACTTTTAAGCATGAATCCATCTGAAGGTTATTTTTGGATCCTGTGTTTGCCATGAATCTGCCTTTATTGTTTTTCTATATAATGAGTCCATCTATTAAATAATCTTTTCTTTCTCTGGTCCTTAAGGCTACCATATAATCTAGGGCCCTGTTTGTGGGCCCCCCTATGTCCCATTATTCATTTATCCATTATTGCATGAGCATCACACTGTTTTAATGACTACAGCTTTGC
>CAUYPO010060767.1:0-25802 GCA_963574435.1 Cheirogaleus major
TTTGACAAATGCCTGCACGAAAGCAGCAACTACCAAGAAGGGCGGTTTGAACGGCTCCTCGGCATTCTCATGACCACACCACTCTTCAATCCTGAGCAGCAGAATGCCTGCCACAGAGTGATGTGAGTTCTGATGGCTGAAGAGCAGGTCCAATGAAGGCAATCATTTTAAATCCTTACCAGCAGTGCAGTGGGATCGAAACAAAGTGAATCAGAGCCAAAGAGCAGGAAAAGGATGGGCTCTTACAGGAATGTGAGGGAGGGAGGGCTCACTTCTGTCGAAGACAGCAGACACCAGGGAGGTACTGGACTTACGCAGGACTGAAAAAAGCATGTCCGCAGTTGAAAACGGGGTGCCAGTGCTCTGTGTATGTGCGCAAAGATGGGCAGGTGCAACCAATGCAGGCACTGAAGACCAAGACCAAATGACCCATTCTGGCCAGAGCAGTGTGTCTCCAAGTGTGGACGTCAGGCCACCTGCATCAGAATCACGAGGGTGCCTGTGCAAACTGCAGGTTCCCGGGTCCTACCTAGCACCAGATCTGAAACGAAGACTTAGAGTTTACTACTCGACAAGCACCTCAGGTGTGGTGGCTTTAAAATAAGTCCACAAACTCCTCCCCTCAAAAGGCAGGACTTAGTATCCCTTCCTTTGGGTGTGGGCGGACTTAGTGGCCTGCTCCAATCAACAGAAGCCGACAGAAGCGACGGCGGGGACTTCAGAGACTGACCAGGTCCGAGGAGGCACTGCGGCTCCCTCCTAGTTCTGACAGGTCACTTGCTGGAGTGGCTTACGGGCATTCAAGCACCTCCGTGGATAGGACCATTTGACAGAGTCGTGAGGCCGTGTGCCCACAGCTGGCGAGGAACCGCAGTCTCAGCAACAGCCGCGTGACTGTGCCCACTGGACGGCGGACCTGCCTGCCCCAGTCAAGTCTTCAGATGGCTGCAGCCGTGGCTGATATCCGGCAACCCCCGCTGGAGAGAGCCTGAGTCAGAACTACTCAGCTAAGTCACTCCCAAATCCCTGACTCTCAGAAACTCTGGGATGATAAACGTTTTTTCTGGAAGTTGCTAAGTTCTGGAGGAAGTTTTTTAAACTGCAGTAGATAATACTCCGCAGACACACCTTAAACCTCGATAACCCCTGAGTTATGGCAGAGGTCGCACCAGGAATGTGCTAGGAAACACAAAGGGAAGACGAATGGGACCAGGCAGAGATGGCGAGTAGAAGCTGAATTCTGTCAGCAGAAAGAGCAGTGTCAGGACATCAGCGGAATAACTTCACATGTTCGCCTCACTGTCAGAATCATGTATGAGGCAGAAACCGGCAGACAGTGAAACCGAGGTAATAAAGTCTATGCTAAGTCAGACGAGGAGGACAGGAAGAAGCAGCGCACAGTTATCAAGTGTGGGCTGCGTCTGAAGCACAGAGCCAGCGGCTCCACAGCTATGAACACATCTAACTGGAGCTTCCCAACCGCATCAGGGGAACGTGATCCTCTCCCATTTACAGAGAAGAAAGACTGCGACAGGTGAAGCTTGCCCCAATCCCCAGCGAGTACGCGCTGGACCAGGATTCCGACTCTGAGATGTCTGACTCCATGGTCCATGTTCATGTACCTTAGAAATTTCCAACTAAAATAATCGACAAATTATAAGCTGCTGAGAGAGAGAAGTCCAGAGCAACGGGTGGGCGTTGGCACAGAACTTTTAAAAAAAGTTGACAATTTGTATAGAAGTGAGAAAAAATTTCAGAGATTTCATAATCTGAGAACCTGATAGCTGAAGATAGTTAAATTTAGAAAGGAAACATGAGCTTGAAGGAAAGTCCCATAAGGACTATACAACATACTTTTTAAAGTTTTGTTATTATAAAAGGACACCTAAGAACAGCAAATCAGCTCATCTCTACAATTTACTCCTGGGCTCAAGGGATCCTCCTGCCTCAGCTGGGATTCCAGGCATGAGCCACCACACCCAGCCTCTACTATCTTAATTCAACTTACCTCTCCATATTCCCTTTTCAATCTTTATAAACAGATACTAGTTAAAAAAAAATATATCAAACCAGACATGTCAGAGGAGTAAAGAAATGTCCCAATAGCCAGAACCTGGGGTGTGCAGGAATTATCTTTGTAAAAAGACAATTTTACCAATCAATATGAAAATAAAATGAGTACATAAAAGAGAGCATGGGGGATTACAGACATAAAACTGATCTACATCCTCATGATCAAAGTACTTAGGCTGCCTTCTCCAGACACACAGGTGTGGGGCAGGAGAACAGGCCAGGTAGTCAAGTCCTCATCACTGCTTTGTCTCATATGTCACAGCACTTGCGCTGAACAGAGAATGCATCAAAGGTCCTCTCAGATAAAACCAAGAGAGCTGACAAAAGTCCACAAAGTTTATGTGGAAGGAATTTTCAAGAAAATGCATTTGTGTAAAATAGGAAAAACAAAGCCAGGTGAGGTGGCTCATGCCTATAATCCTAGTACTCTGGGAGGCTGAAGTATGAGGATTACATGAAGTCAGGAGTTTGAGATTAGCCTTGGCAACATAGCAAGATCCTGTTTCTCAAAACAAAACAAAAAATCAGCCTGACGTGGTGGCACGTGCCACTGGAGAGGCTGAGGTGGGAGGATCTTTTGAGCCCAAAAGTTTGGGTTGCTGTGAGCTAAGATCATACCACTGCACTGCAGCCAGAGTGACAGAGCAAGAGCCTGTCTCAAAAAAAAAAGAAAAAGAAAAAAAAAAACCCACAAAAAACAACAAAAAAGGGAAAATATAGATATCTGCTTCTTAATACACAGAATATTTCTTTTGAAAAGACACACAGAAACTGATGGCACTGGTTGCCACAAGGGCAGGAAAATTTTTTGGCTAAAAAGGGAATTCCTAAGAAAGAAAAGATAGCTGATAGTTGCCGTGTTTCCAACACTTTCTCCTGATGTGAAGAGGATTTACTGTTCTTTCTCAACACACAGGTTGAAGAGGTCCAAGGAGGGAGAAAGGCAAACAAAACGTCCTTCCAAGGAATATACTGCAAGTGGAGCATACACGAGAGCCAGCACAGCAAGGTAAAACTGAAGAAGGTAGATAAAGAAATTCTAATCACCGTCTTGGAACCACCCTGACTTTAAAATAAAACTGGAATAGAAAAGATAACAAATGCTAAGGACATGAAATAATTAATAGCATTATTAAAGACCACTTGTCGGCTGCGTGCGGTGGCTCACACCTGTAATCCTAGCACTCTGGGAGGCCGAGGTGGGTGGATTGTTTGAGCTCAGGAGTTCGAGACCATCCTGGGCAAGAGCGAGACCCCATCTCTACTAAAAAAAAAATAAGAAGAAATTAGCTGGACAACTAAAAATATATAGAAAAAATTAGCCGGGCATGGTGGCGCATGTCTGTAGTTCCAGCTACTCCAGAGGCTGAGGCAGAAGGATTGCTTGAGCCCAGGAGTTTGAGGTTGTTGTGAGCTAGGCTGATGCCACCGTATTCTAGCCCGGGCAACAGAGTGAGACCGTGTCTCAAAAAAAAAAAAAAAAAAAAAGACCACTTTTCTAACACTTGCCAAAAACAGTGACCAAGCCTACCTAGGAAGAGTCATATACAGATGTGGGGAGATATTAGATGTGTGGATATATTGCAATTTATTTAACCAGAATTTTACTAACATCATGTAGGTTATTACTAGGTTTTTCATATATCCTTGTATATATATCTGTACACTTATGCAAATTATGGTGAGTCTAGAGTGGGATGTGGTGATCCCAGTGCACAGCCCTGGTGAGAATGTCTCTTAGACTTCTTTTAATTACCCCCAAGGTTCTCAATCCCTCTCTTCTTTCAAAAGGTAACCTATTTTAAAGATGACTCATTTCCCAGTGTTCTACGTCTTAGAGACTGCTTCCACTGCCACTGCTGGGTACCTCTTCCCTCTCTGGAACTCTTTCCTGAGAATGCCCCAGCACCCAGTTCCTGGCCTCCTTTCCCCTCCCTTTTTAATTCCTTTACCACCATGTAGTGACTCTTCAGGGGAGCAAAGATAAATGTATCATATCAACATTTAACTTGAAGTCTATATACTAATATTTTAATTTCCAATTTTAGAATGGATAAGATTGAACTGTAGTTACCTTCTCTGTTTCCAATACATTTCAATAGTAGTGTTTCTGAATTTGTGAAAAGAATTTGGAAGTTTTCCTTCTTTCCTACAATGTGGAACAGCTTGTCAGAAGTAGAATTACCTATTCAAAAATCTGAAAGAATTCAGTCCTGAAGTTCTAGGTTGGCAATCTGAGGCGGGTGCCCAGCTTCCTTGTGCCAGTTTCTCAACTTTCGTAGTTATTGATGCATATAGATTCTTTTCTAGAGTTAATTTTGATAACTTATGTTTTCCTAGGAAATGATCCATTTATTTGCTATTCTAATTTATTGGCAGAGTTATACAAAAGGTTCCCTTATAATAGTTTAAATTCTCCCTTATCTCGTGTCGCCCTAATTTCACATTTTGTCTGTTCCCCCTTCTCCCTGTTTAACAACCAGTAGTTTACTTTATTGCCTGCCTTCCCATGTTTGGATCTATTATTTCTATTGTTTTAAAAATTCATTAATTTCTGCCTTTAACTTTATTAATTTCTTACATTATATATTCCTGAGATTCATTTTTCCTTTTCTAATTTCTTAGTTTAATATTCAATGCATTCATGGTCATTCTTCTTGTTTAATAATGTTTAACGCTACAAATTTCCCTGAGCATCAAAAAGCAGTATACATAGATTCTGACACAGAGTTTGGTAGCGTTAATTTCTAGATATACTGTGTTTTTGGTTTGCATTTTCTCTTTTATCGAAGAATTTCATGTGTTTTAAGTTCCACATGGATTTTTTTTTTAATTTTAAAATTATAACTTTTTCTTCTTTTTCTTTCTTTCTTTTTCTTCAGTGCATATATACCTGAAGGGCACACATGGATTTTTTGTTTCACTCTGTTTATTGCTCTATATTCAGAAATTGTAGCCTGGAAAGATCTGTTAGTCAGGCTTCTTAATCTTATTAACAGTACTACTGCTTAGAGTTATACCAGTATATACAGCCCAATTCTGAGGAAATCATTTACCTTATAGTCATTATAGACTAGAGTAGTTATTGCTTGACCTGAGAAAGGGAAGTTATAAAGTCTTCTCTGTCACTCCCGTGTTTCTACTAATTTAGCTCAGATTTTTACCTGTTATGTATTTTGGGGTTCAAGTTATCATTTGGTGTTCTGCCACTGAAAGGACATGAAATTGGATCCCTATTTCATAACACACACGACATCAAAGTGGTTTAAAGATTATAAAAACTTGAAGACAAAAGAGAATATCTTTATGACCCCAAGTAGAGAATACTTTCTTAGAGAAGTCACAAAAAGTACAGATGATATAAGACTTATAAATTCAGCAGCGTTAATATTAGGAACCTCTGCTATTCATCAAAAGACAACATCTCTGTGGGAGATGTTGGTCTCTGTGGGAGACCAAGGTGGGAGGATGGCGTGAGTCCAGGAGTTTAAGACCAGCCTGGGTAACAGAGTGAGACCCCATCTCTACAAAAAATTAAAAAAAAAAAAAATTAGCCAGGCATGGTGGCATGTACCTGTAGTCCTAGCTACTTGGGAGGCTGAGAGGGGAGGATCACTTGAGCCTAGGAGTTCAAGGCTGTAGTGAGTTATGATGGTGCCACCGCACTCCAGCCTGGGTGACAAAGCAGGACCCCATCTCAAAAAAAAAAAAAAAAAAAAAAGTGAAAAGATCAAGTGGTAGATATCTGCCTCGTATAATAAATAGTACCCAGAATATGTAATGATTTCCTAAAATGATTAAGAAAAAAAATCCACTAGAAACTAAAGACTTGAATAAGCACTTCACAGAAGAGATAAAAGCCAATAGAAATATAAAAAGATGTATTACCTCATGAGTAATCAGGGAAATATTAAAGCTACAATGAGATATTATTTTTATATTCACCAGATTGATGGCAACAATTTAAAAACATCAGAGAAAATAAAATTTTGATGTGGATATGACATTACTTGCACACTCTCTTATACGCTATTGGTGGGAATAAAAATTAGCACAACTGCTTTGAAAACAAATGGCCTATTATCTGAGAATTCCACCACTGAGTATATATCCTCAAGAAACTTTTCACAGGTGCACCAGGACAATTCACAGAGCCATGTTTGTAATAAAAAGAGCTGTAAGCAATCCAAATGCCCCTGAACCACAAAGTAAATAAATACCCGGTGATATATTCATATAATGGAACACTATATAATCTTGAAAATGGACGTAGTAGTTAAATTACAGCTAATTACAGTAGTTGAATTACAGCTAAATACATCAACATGGAACAAAATTTGAGCAAGGGAAACCAAAAGCCAATATGAAAAGAATACCTATAGTATGATTCCATTTATATAATGTATATATAACTTTACACAATACTGATGATGGAGCCATGTGTGGTAAAATTATAAAGATAAGCAAGAAAATAATCACAAAATCCTTCTTAGTGGTTACCTGGTAGGTGGGAAACAAAGAAAGGGAACCAGGTTGGTGAGGGGTACAACATGGGATTCATTTAGAGATACTGTTAAAGATCTATTTCTTGAACCAGATGGTAGGTATATGGGTGTTCATTTCATATATATTTATACTCTAAACATGGAACATTCTTTTGTATGTAGTCAGTATTTAATAAAGATTTAAAAACTGAATTTTTAAAAAGTACTTAGATTTAGCTAATTAACACAATGAAGTAATTTTTTAAAAATTTAAAATAAGAGTAGCAGCAATGTGGTTTTTTATGATCAAATATTTCAAAGACAAACTAAGAAATTTCCCCATCCCCCAAAACCCAAGGTTGGCAGTCAAGATTACTAGGATCAGGGCAATATCAGGAAAAACTAATTTAGTGTTAAAATCAATTTAGTACTAACAAAATTAATTCAACAATTTTACTGGGTATCTACCACATGCAAGGTGAACATTAGTATGTTCCTTTGCTAGCCTTCTCATACAGAAGGGCTATGTCTGGTTCTAAGGAAATGGGTGTAAAGAAAGCTATTTGATATTGTGGATTTGGGTTCTAATGCTAGTTCAATCCCTGACTCACTGGATGACTGAACAAGCTGCAAAATCTTAGAAAGCTTCAATCTATTCATCTGTAAAATATAAATGAAGAAACAGCTACTTCACAGGATTACTGTGAAAAGAACACACGATGATATTGGTAAAAGCGTGCATAGTTATTAAGAATCTGACCTCTGGAGCCACACTACCTGGTCCCAACCCAGCTCTACCACTCACTGAGTCCAAGGAACTTGACCTCCCTGGCCCATTACCCACACAATTAAAGGAGGTCTGACACGCAGAATACAGGAACAGCACCTGGCACACAGTGAGCACTAGACATGGGACTGTGATTCTGGCTGATGTTGCTGTTATTACAATTCTCTCCCAAAGGCCTAACTTGTGCCCACTTTTTTATTTTCTGCAAATGGGTCCATACTAAGCTCTAAGTTTAATCCACTTAAAATATTTGGTGACTTTTCTAAAATAGTATAATGAATCATTGGTACAATTAAAAATATACTTTTTAATATTCTCAATTCACAATGTACTCTAAATATCAAGCTGTAGTATTTCTTGCCAAAACAAAAATAAGTCTGACAATAAATTAAAAAGATCCTTATAAAGAAGCAGCAAGATAGAAGTATACCTTCTTCCATTTCTACCTTTTTGGAAATCTAAAAATAAAGACATATACAGATGTTTTTGTTCTCAATACCTGATATATGTATAATCAAAAAAAGACTGTCTTAGATTTCATTTGCCATCTATTTGTATTAATTGGTCAGATTTATTATACCAATCTGAATGCAGACATTGGATTGTAAACAATATGCAAGACTGCAATAACTACTTTTATAATGGCTACTACTACTTTTGTTAATGGCATGAATTGCTGGCCTGCTAAAAGCCAATATAAGAAAATGAAAGAAGAAGGTAGTAACAATGGAAAAGAAAGAGATGAAAAGAGTTGCTTAATGAAAAAGATTCCCAAAATTATTTGTGCTTCACCCAAGGGGTAAAGGAGGCGAGGAACTGGGTGTTGAGGCATTCTCAGGAAAGAGTTCCAGAGAGGGAGGGAATATTCACTAGTGGCAGTAGAAGCAGTCTATGAGACTTGGAATACTGGGGAAGGAGTCATCTTTAAAATAAGTTATCTTATGGAAGAGGACAGAAATTAAGAACTTTGAAGGTAATTAAAGGAAGTCTAGCATACATTCTCACTGGGATTATCACATCTCACCCTAGACCCAAGCCAGGGCCTCTAGGGAGGAAAAGTGCTATGAAGGAAATGTGCTTTAAAAAACAAACAAACCTCCACAAATTATTCTAATGCACAGCAAGGGTTGAAAGCTACTGGTTTAAGTAGGCTGAAGCAACAGTGCCCTAAGTAACCCAGTGGTGGCTGCAATAAAAGTAATCAGACTACAGACCGTATGAAAAGCATGAACTGGTTCTTTCTGGCTTCAAATGATAAGGTTCCCTGATTTGTCCCATAACTAAGCTTCCCTGGAATGCCAAAAAAGGCCATTACTGCCACAGAGCTCTAAGCACTAACTGGCTCCAAAACAAACACTAGCTTTAAAAAGAAAGCAGCTTTCCTCTTCCTGAGTAGGTAGGTGTCTGGTGCTCTAGAGGCACTTGGGCACAAGATCATTCCTGACTGGACTGCATTCTGAATTCTTCTAGTTTTCTCTATTATCTGGCTACAACTCTCCAACAAAAACTGCTTTCCTAAAAGCCCTTTAAGCAGAAGCTGAAAACTCGATGTAAATTTCAAGGGACAAGTCTCATGCCTGATGCATGGGCCACATAAAAAATTCACCAGAATGTCCAATGCCACAACCAGAGACAGTCAAACTGCACAACAGGACACAAAGTTGCTGACTTCATGCTGTGGACAGCTTTTCCCAAAACCAACTGAGAAGACTCCCCAGCACTATAAGACTCTTACCCCTCTTAACTCTTTATGCCTACCTCTTCACTTGGCAGGATAATGCTGTAGAGAAAATCTCACAATTGGTAGCTTCTGTGGGTAACTTGCTCTCCCACTTTAACCTGATGATGGGATGCTAGATTATCTACTAACTTTCCTACTATTAGGGAAGAATCTGTGTAGTTGATAACACTTCTTGTTGCACACTGATAAATACATCAGGTATTGTACAGCAGCCTCCCTGCTTAAAATGGGTATACTCCTCATCTGGCTATTTTAGTTGGTTTGTTTCATGGAGACCCTAGTAAGGAGCATATTCCAAACTCTTAGTATTATTTCCCTGACAGCTGTAACAGTCTCATAATTGTCTTTTTATAGCTTGAGCCATAAAAACTCAAAGAAACACATGATTATGTGAGGACCCTAACCTATAAGTGGCATGCTGAGACTGGAAGCCCAAAATGATGGTAACTGAGAGTTGTGCTGATGCCCTAGGTTTCAGTTACACTCACCCAGATGAGAGCCTGCTTTCTTCAGCCTCTGTCACTAAAGCCAACTGCTCAGCTCACTAGACACTTATTCTATTTCATGGAATGAACTGTTGTTACTTGAGGAAGGGAAGGATAAAGGGAGAGAAATGAATGAAGCAAGCAAACAAGCAGACTGAGGTGGTGGGTGTGAGCAGGATTTCCCCATAAAGACCCTGATGAATGGGTTCTAGAGCCAATAATGCTTCAAACAAACATCTGGCAACCTACTGAGTATTTTGCATATATGTATTTTTTTTCTTCAGTAAATCTGATTAAATTTTTAAAACACAGGGATTTTCCCTTTCTGTCTTACTATAAAAGTCTGATTTAAAAATGGTGGGTGGGCCGGGTGCGGTGGCTCACGTCTGTAATCCTAGCTAGCACTCTGGGAGGCCGAGGTGGGAGGATCACTTGAGGCCAGGAGTTCAAAATCAGCCTGGGCAATAGTGAGACCCCGTCTCTAAAAGATACAAAATAAAAAAAAAATTGCTCCAGCATGGTGGTGTGTGCCTGTAGTCCCAGCTCCTCAGGAGGCTGAGGCAGGAGGATTGCTTGAGCCCAGGAATTGTAGCAGGCAGTGAGCTATGATGATGCCATTGCACTCTAGCCCAAGCATCAACTTCCTTTCTCCCTTCCCCTTCTCTCTTTCCACTCCCGCCCCTCACTGTTTTTTTTTTTTTTTTTTTTAAAAAGAGATGGGGTCTCTGTTACCAAGGCTGGAATATGATGGGAGCATAATGGCTCACTGTAGCCTCAAACTCCTGGGCTCAGGGGATCCTCCTGCTTCAGCCTCCAGAGTAGTTGGGACTATAGGTGCATGCTACCACACCTGGCTAATTTTTAAGTTTTTTGTAGAGACTCTTGGTCTCAAGCGATCCTTTTGCCTTGGCTTTCCAAAGTGCTGGGATTATAGGTTTGAGCCACCACGCACAACCAGCAGCACCAACTTAGAAGGACGGATTCTCTATTGTAGGGTCTTGTTCCTGCCTCGCTGAATATTTTAATTGGATGAAGACATCCATATCAAATTTAGCACCAAACTAGAAGTGACAGCTAATACAAAAGATTCATTATTTAAAAACGCCCAGACTTGAATTATGGCAGAAAATCAATTACATGAATTTTAGCAGGAATTAAACAAATCAGGTAAGGTGGGGAAAAAGCAATTCTAAGGATGGAATAAACTAGACCTGTTGAGGGCAGCTCTTATGGGTTGCCAAAGAGGCTGAGATTATTTACTCCAGAGAAGGGAAAATCAAGAAGACTCAAAATAGCAACCTCTAAGGGCTATGTTTGGAGTGATAGACTTAACCTCTATAGCTCCATATGGCAAAATAAAGAACAGGGTTGTAGAGGATTGTATGATAGATACTACTCCAAAGTAAGAAAAATGCTCTAATAACAAAGCCACTGGAACAAGATGCTGTGGGAAGGAGTGTGCCTCCACCCCTGAATGTGCTTAAGGCTGGCTAACCAGCTATCATAAATACATTTTTTAAAAAATCAATTATTTCATTACGTATTACAAATTTCTTATTTTTAATTAAGTTAGTTTCAGCTTAAGAAAAAGATAGTACTGTTTAAATTGGTTGTAGTGCAATATGGTAACAATTGAGTTTCTGCCACCAAGATGACTGAATCAGGGCCTTTGCAGCCTGCAGCTGCTGTGTGTAATCCTCCCACCAACACTTAATGGAAAACATTCAAGTACTGCAAAGAGCTCTGCAAGAGTCTTTCCTCTCCTTTTCACTCAGAAACTTGAAAACTCTTTAGATTTGCAGTCTCCAATGGTACTGGTCAGGTCTATGGCCTGTTAGGAACCTGAGCTCAGCAGCCCCCACCCCCCACCCCCCACTACACCCCATGCCGCCATGGAATAATTGTCTTCCATGAAACTCAGGAACTGGGCTGTACTGCTGTCTGAGCTCGGCACTACTCCACCCTGGTCTGTGGAAAAACTGTCTTCCATGAAACCAGTCTCTGGTGCCAAAAAGATTGGGGACCACTGCTTTAGATCCTTAAAGGCCTAGGCAAAATTCCATTGCACACCATATGAGTTGACTCAAAGTCAACAGCACTTATCTGACTCATTAGAGACATCACAAATCTTGGTTCAGAAGAATAAGGATGTTTTTTAAATGAGTTACTAAGAGGATGCCTCTACTTTTCATTTGAGACTGACACATTCTTTCCAATACTATCTCTTCACCCTGTGTTTTAAAACGCTAGTTTTATTACTCCTCAGGCATGGCGAGGCCAACAGATCAGGAGACGACTGTCACTGAAATAATAGCTTGTTACAGTTCCTAAGAGGAGAGGACTAGCCACACCCCATGGCCAAACAGCCACACAAGAAAGCACCTGGGTGGGTCAGGAGCAGAAGGAGCCAGAGAAAAGCACTGGCAAAGCCTCTATGACGATTATGGGAGAGGCACGGCAGGGTAAGGAGGCTTCAGACTGACTTGCTTGAATAATTTCAATAGGTTCCAGGGTATAGGAGCTGGCTCTAGTTGTCTGGTACCTGGCCCTGAGGTGATCAGGGCAGAGAAATACAGCCTCCTGGAATGTAAGAGCCAGACAGAGGAGAGGTTTGGACTAGGACACTGAATTGGCTGTTTTGCATCTGAAAGGCAATCTCACAAGGGAGTAGTGTGTTATTTCTAAGAATTAGCTCACCCTGAGAGGGACCAGCAAAGCCCCAGATGCCAGAGTATCAAGACTACAGAAAATAAGAAAACACAGTTAATACACCCTGCTTTATTTTTCTTCATAGCACTGACATGACATTATGTATTTGTTTATTGCTGTTCCCTACCAGTATGTCAATTACATGAAAGCAGGAATTTCACTTGGCTCAATACTGTATCCACAGTGCATTGAACAGTGCCTGACATACCGAGCAAGGAAGGCACACTCTAGTATCTAACGACCATGGATTCCTATGTCAACTAATAGCCAAAAGTGATCCTAGCACGCTGCTTCCCAAACATTCTCTATCATCTAAATGATGACAATCATGTTCTCACTTAGAGGTCATTAACACTTGACTCTACGATAACTACACCTATCACAGGATGACCAGCCAAGTATCCATCACTTATGAGTTAGGGGACCTTGAGCAGTTTACTCAATCTCCTTGGCTCCCTTTTCCTTAAGAATAGAACTTACCTCATGAAGTAGTAATGATTGAGTTAATACAGGTAAAACACTTAGGACAGTGCTCAGCATATACTACATGCATAAATATTAGCAGTTATTCTTAGAAGTCACCTACAATTAAGTCTTGAAAAAGAGACCCAGCCAGAACCTACCACTCAATTCTTAAGCTTTACTTATTTCATGTGTGTTTGGGGGCAGGGGAACACATACCCCACACCCCAAAAAACAAAGCAAATGAAAAAACTATTTAGCAGCACACACAGTAATGGCAAACACAGAGTCCTTACCATGAGCCATGCTTTATTCTAAGTGTTTTTATTATTTATTTTATTTGGTTCCCACCCCCCAACCCCAACACCCCACCCTGAGACAGGATATTACTCTGTCACCCATGCTGCAGTGCAGTGGCATAATCATAGCTCACTGCAGCCTCCAACTCCTAGGCTGAAGTGATCTTCCTACCTCAGTCTCCCTGAGTAGCTGGGACTACACAGGAAAGCATCACCAGCCTCACACCAGCTGAGCTATTTTAAAAAAAAAAAAAAAAAAAAAAAAAGTTCTGTAGAGACAGTCTTGCTATGTTGCCCAGGGTGGTCTCGAACTTCTGGCCTCAAGTGATCTTCCTAACCAAGGCAAAGTGCTTTAACATGTTAACTTGTTTAATTCTCACTACAACCCTTATAAGGTACTATTATAATTTCCATTTTACAAATGGGGAAACTAAGACACAGGTGAGTTCAGTGATTCATCACACGGCCAGGCAGGGTTGAAGCCTGCATCTGAATTCATGCAGTCTAGCTTTATCATGCTCCTAACCATTACTCATACTTCCTTCTTTGAGTCTATCTACTCCAAAGACTGAAAAAGAACACTAGTAGTTTTAGTTGGGTTACACTTGGTATATTGGCATGTCTTAATAAATTCTAGTATTTTTCAACAGGTAAACATTTCTTTTTTTAATGAGCCATGCTTGCTTCTTAATGACAGATTCAGATTTAATAAAACATGGCCCAGCAAGATTACCCAATATATACGCAAACTGAAACTAAAAATGACTTTATAAGACTAGTAAGCAGATATTTTTGTTATTCCTGCTGTTTTCAAAACCATTATAGGTACACATTACAGAGTTATTTAAAAGCAGACCTAAAAGACGCTTATGAAGAGAATGGTATACCAGAAATAGTAGTTAGAGGTCAAATAGTATATAGCTGGGTGCAGTGGCATGTACCGGTAGTCCCAGCTAATCAGGAAGCTGAGGAGGGAAGACTAGTCCAGGAGTTTAAGTCTAGCCTGGGCAACAGAGTAAGACCCCATCACTTAAAAAAACAAAGAACTTAAAGAGTATAAAAACAACACAGAAAAATAAATCCCTCACTAGAATCTAACATTTATTAACTCAGTGGCTGGAAAAATACAAAGAAAAAATTAAGACACCCATCTTTGAAAACAACATAAACTGCAAATATGCAGTAACCCAGATTTACGTATATACATTTAGTAAAAGTACATAACCCAGTGTGCAAGCCTGAATATTGTTAAATTGACACTATTTTAACATGTGTTCAAACGCTGCGTGAATTAGCCAGTCTACCTTTTTTCTTTTTCTTTTCTTTTTTTTTTTTTTGAGACAGAGTCTCACTCTGTCGCCCGGGCTAGAGTGCCGTGGCATCTGCCTAGCTCACAGCAATCTCAAACTCCTGGGCTCAGGCGATCCTCCTGCCTCAGCCTCCTGAGTAGCTGGGACTACAGGCATGCGCCACCATGCCCGGCTAATTTTTTTTCTATATATATTTTCTATATTTCTATATATTTGGCCAATTAATTTCTTTCTATTTTTAGTAGAGACGGGGTCTCGATCTTGCTCAGGCTGGTCTCATCTTGCTCAGGCTGGTTTTGAACTCCTGACCTTGAGCGATGCTCCTGCCTTGGCCTCCCAGAGTGCTAGGATTACAGGCGAGAGCCACGTCTACCTTTTTTCACAATGGCAGCAAAAACAAATTACATATTATTGATGGCAGAATGTTCTTTAAAGTGAATGTTAGCTTCTGTGGCTTCAGGGCTTTAAATCACTATCTGAAAAGTATTCTGGAGGCATGTGTGATACAGTTGTGAATGGTGCTGAGAAGAAAAAAGGCTGCAAGAACAACTATTCCAAAAGGGGCTGCCAAAGTTGCCCGGACTCTACCTTGCTGCCATTTTTCCATGGAAAAAGAACTCGGTGAAAAAGAATATGTAACAAATGTACATGGAATGCTTCTAATTTACATTATAAGAGAAGAATATGAACTTATACACACAATTTTAGACAATGCTCTATAAAATAAAAATATTATACTTATCAAGTTATTTAACTTGGATAGATCTGGCTTTAGGATAAGTCTTCTGTGGGTGGTTCATACTTAAACTATACCACAAACAAATCTTAGAGTTTTAAGTATTAGGGATTATTATAAGCCAAAATTAATGCTGATGCAAATATGCAGACTCACACTATCAGGTTAACCAGACAATCTATCATGTACTAAATTGATAATGATGAGACAAACAGTATAATATTAATAATATTAGGTTATTAAGTATGAAATGTCTGATTTCCTTAAGTGCTAAGTTTGACAGTTGGTATCTCTGACATTCACTTTGACACTTCTTATGTTTATTGTAAAGGCACATCCACAGTCTTTCAAATGCATGTTTTGGCTTGTGATTATCTTCCAAAGTTTTTTTTAGAGCAATTTTTGTGAGATCATGGATAAGTCAAAAATTCATGTTATTTTTTAATATGAGTTCCGTCGTGGAACCAGTGCAGTGCAGACAGCTTGAAATATCAACGAAGGCTAATGATCACACAGTACGTCGAAGGTTTGAGAAATTCTGTTCTGGTGATTTTAATCTTGAGCATGAGCCACGTGGGCAACCTAAGACCAAAGTGAATAATGATGAGCTAAAAGCTGTAGTGGAAGCTAATCCATCTCAACCTACATGTGAATTAGCAGCAACATTTGATGTTACTATTCCAACAATATTGGATCATTTGAAACAAACTGGCATGGTAAAGAAGCTGGATAGATGGGTTCCACATGAATTAAACGAGCATCAGAAGAGAAATCATCTCAAAGCTTGCCTTTCTTTACTGTCATGATATAAAGGTGAACCATTTCTATACTGTATTGTTACGTGTAACAAAAAACGGATTCTTTTTGATAATCACAAGCATTCAGCACAATGGCTGGATAAAGATGAAGTGCCAAAGCTCAGTCCAAGATCAAATATTCATCAAAAAAACAAAAAACACTAAAGGTATCTGTTTGGTGGTCCAGTGCTGGTATTATCCACTGCAGCTTAATGAAACCTGGTCAATCGATGACAGCAGATGTCTACTGCAACCAGCTGGATGAAATGATGAAGATGCTTGCGATTAAGCAGTTGAGACTGGTCACTGGAAACAGGCCAGTCCTCTTGCAAGACAACATTCTGACCACATGTCGCACAAACAATGCTGCTCAAACTACAGCAGCTGGACTTGGAAACTCTCTGTTATTCACTGTATTCACCGGATCTTGGACCAACTGACTACCACCTTCTTCTGGGCTTGGGACCACTTCTTGCAAGAAAAAATATTCAATTCTCAACAAGTTGTGGAAAACGCCTTTCACAACTGCATCGTCACTTGCTCTCCATGCTTTCTTCACTGCTGGCATAAACAAGCTACTGTTAAGGTGGCAAAACTGTGTCCATAGTTTAGGCATATACTTTGGTTGTTTGCTTCTTGTTTGAGATATAATAAACATCACTTTTGATTAGAAATTGGACATTTAATGACCTAATAATGATGGAATAGCAACAATTAAAAACTACAAACAAAAATAATGAAAAAAAGAAAAGCAAGCAAGGAAATAAGGGGAAACTGCAGCCAACTTGACATAATTCTAGGATAAAATTTTTCCTGGAAAACGGCTAAAATTCCAATTATATCCATCTACATATGAATAGTTACAAATGAAGATTTGTAACATCATAGAAGACTGAATTAGAGTCCTCAGTAACCTTCTTTATATGTTAATTTTAGTTCTGAATACCAAATTTTAGTAACTCCTAACATATTTATTAGTACCAAGTTCTTAGATACATGAAGAAATGAAAGTTTAAGGAAATGGGCAAATTGACTCTTCAGAACAAAGGACTGGGATTTTTAGATCTGTTCCAGAGCCACCTAGAGAAGCCTTAAGGCCCAATATGGGCTGCAGATCATGAAGAATCACTTGTTTGAACACATTTAATGCAAGATGAAGTCTATCTCCCTCCTCACCTCCTGTACATATAACAGGGACATGGTTTAAAGATTATCAGGATATAAATAACCATTAGGAATGTATTAGTAATGTATATAGAGAATTACGCTTATCAAAATATCTCACAACTATACAGTGCTTTGCAGTTTACAAAGCTCTTTTATATGCATTATTTTATGAATACTCACATCGATCATGAGAAGATGAAATCATCTCCATTCTAAAGACAAAAACCCAAGGTCCAGAAAAGTTAAGTGTCTTGCTCAAGCTCAAGTTAGACATTCAGCTAAATGACAGAGCCAGGACTTAAATTCAGGACTTCCTGTTCCTAGTTCATGGTTTCTGTACTCCCTAACTACTATAGGTCAAATCTAGAAATCAAATGAAGTATATAAAAAGGCTTTGCAAAACTAGAAGGATTTTATTATGAAGATCATTAATCACTCACTGATGCACCAATGACATTACCTACGCCTGGGCCCTATCTAAGCAATTTAATCTCTTCTGTGGTCTAGGCATTAGGACTTTCAAAATCTACCCAGGGCAGAGACCTTCTGATCTAAGTTAAATGATACAAATAGCAGCACAGCTTTATAAACATGCTTTTTCACTCCTATTCTGTTTTACTTTTACATTTCCCCTTTATATTAATTAGTAATCACATCTTAATTAGACATGGCATGTCAAGAGTTTAAGAAGCCAAAGTGCTGAGTTGAAAGATTTCAGTATTAGCCATAAGGAAGGTGTGCAAATCTGCACAATACCAATAACATGAAAATATTTTTGTACTGCGTTATTTTTTAAAACTCTATTCAATATTTAGAACATTCAATTAAAAAAATATAGCCTTGTACAACTATATCAATGAAAAATACAAAAAGTACAGCCTTTGGTTTATGCTATTAAGAACATAAAAGCCTGAAACATGGGTGGATCCACATCAGAACAGGCTTTACACGGCAGTTTAAGGAGTCTTGACTTTTATCTTGCACACAGGAAGAGCCATGCTTTAATCTGTGCTGTCTAATACGGTAGCCACTAGCCACATGTAGCTTACTGAGCACTTGAAATGTAGATGGACCAAATTAAGATGTGCTGTAAGTGTAAAATAAACACTGGATTTTCAAAGACTTAGTACAGAAAAAAGAATGTAAAATATATCAACAATAACCTTTCTATTGATCACATGCTGAAATGATAATGTTTTGGTATATTGGGTTAAATATAATATATTATTAAAATAATTTCACCTGTGTTTTAAAATATGGCTGCTAGAAAATTTAAAATTATGTATGCGAATGAGTATGATGTACGTTATTCAGGCGATGGATACCCTTAAAGTCCTGACTTCACCACTACACAATCTATCCATGTAACAAAATTACACTTGTACCCCATAAACTTATACAAATTAAATTAAAAATTAAAATTAAAAAAATAAATCTATACACGAGGCTTGAATTTGTGGCTCACCTTATATTTCTATTGGACAGTGCTGCCTTAGACCAGTAGATGAAGATAGAAGAGTGTAGTGTTAAGAGCGTGATTCCTGAAGCCAGATTGCCTGGGTTCAAGTCCTAGCTCTACCACTTAAGAGCTGTGTGATCCTGATCAAATTTCTTAGTTTCTTGGTGTATCATTAGGTTGCTAGGGCTGCCATAACAACTACCACAGACTGAGTGGCTTGAACAACAGACACTTATTGTCTCGCTGTTCTAGAGGCTAAAAGTCCAAGGTCAAGGAGTCGACAGGGTTGATGTCTTCTGAGGCCTCTCTCCTTGGCTTGCACATGGCCATCTTCTTCCTGTGTCCTCATGTGACATATGCATCCCTGATGTCTCTTCCTCTTTTTATAAGTACATTAGTCCTATTGGATTCGAACCCCATTCTTACAACCTCATTTTTACCTCAGTTTGCTCTTTAAAGGCCCTGTCTCCAAATAGTCACATTGTAGATTGGGGCTTCAACATATGAATTGTGGAGGCACAATTCAGTCCACAATACTTGGGGCCTTGGTTTCTTTTCTATAAAATAGGGATAATAATAATACCCTTCTTTCTAATAGAGTTGTTGTGAGGGATAAATGAGTTACTCTACACAAAGCTCTTAGAACAGTACCTGGCATATAATAAATGTTACCCAAAAGTTACTATTTCTGAACAGTCATCTAACAGTCAAATTATATGCTTGACCTTTCTCTCCCATAAGGAAATGATCAAAAAGCTCTAAATTTTTCTTCGTTGAGTGGGTATTTCCCCTTTCCCTGTGATCCCAGGGAAGTAGCCATTGATACAGGGATGAAGCTAGAGAACTCAGTGTGGGGGACGGTTGCCGTATTCCTTTGGGGCTCTTCCTCAACAGAGAATTGTCTCAGCTAGGTCTTTAGAAGAAGTCAAGGATGTCTTAAACGAGAGGTCTGGGTCCTAATGTACCATCACCTTAGGGAAGTGGCAGTCAGGTAAACAGTGGTTTGGACCAAATAGCCAGACAGTGCATGAAGCTGGAGGGAGCATCGTGATTCACCACGTTCCCGCTCCGACACCGGGGCAGTCGCAGAAGGTCTGGGAAGCAAGATGAAATTATAAAAGGGTCAGTGGATAAGGGAAAACCTGCCCATCCATCTCAGAACCAAAGCCTGAGATCTAAAAAGCCTAGAGTGTTGTTCTTCCAAAAGTCACTCTCCTCCAGGGGCCAAATATGCCCTCCAACTAAGAACAGGAATTTAAATGAAATGCCAGCATAAAGGAGCCATTGTAGACAGCTATTCCTTATCCTTCTACGAGCATCTTTATTCTCAGCACAATTTTTTCCATGTAGAGCAGTTTTTCTCAAATCTTTTTTATTTTCCTTTGATAAACATACAAATCTCATGACTCTCTTTAGGGTCATTAGAAGGTTCAAAATAATGTAAACATCATGGCTAAAAACAAAGCAATGGCAATGTTTGAGAACAAATATATTTTGGTTTTTTAAAAAAAATACATGTTTTTTAACCTTACTAATATAGCATCAGTGTCATTAGTGAGTATACTGGCTTGTCATAAGCCTTATGTGGTATGGAAGACACAGCATTTTCTAAGTCAAGCCTGCTTGGTTATCATAGCCAGGGGGCCGACAAACCAGCTTAGCAAATGTACATTGACGATACTGACATAATTGCGAAGTCATAAAGAGGGAACTATTTTATCCCTGAATTCCCCAATGTGCTTTTCTAAAATGTTCTCGTATGCAACTGACTCAAAGTTGTGTCACTTAAACCCTTCTTGAGGCTTTTTCTGGCAAAGACTGAATATCAGGAAGAGTTTTTCCCTTGGAGTTTTACAACGAAAATTTGGGTCTACCCCTGACACAAGGAAAAATGATAGCTTGCATTTATCCTGCAGCTGGACTAGCTGAGGTTGGAATGTGTTTTTCTTGGGAAACAGTCTCCAAAATCTTTGTCCTTTAGAGAATCATCAAGATGAAAAAATGAAAAGACATTTTTAATATCTACTGGAAGAATCCAGAAATGGATTTTTGTTATAAATGTTGGAAGGAACAACACGATTGGTATTTGAACCTTTGTATTTCAGATTAAATGTCTTCAGAGCTTTAACTCTGTATTCCAAACAAAATAAGCTCAACTGCAAATTAGCCTTTTTTGAAAAGTTTGAAAATGTTAGCCTCATCCCAAAGTAGGGCAATAGTTTCTAAATTTAACTAAGTGAATATTTCTTTGGCCACCCACAAACTTTAGCATGGAACTGAAGGAATTTGGACAAATTTGGCATTGGCATTTAGATGTTCACCAAGATAGGCAGATAAATGTGGTTGTTGTTCTACGTGCCCTCTTCATTGCCTTGATGGTCTGATGCAGTCCCTCCGCAACCTACCAGAGACTCTAAAACTTACAGCAGCCACATCAGTGCTTTGTTCCTGATGGAAAACAGCCTGTTTCACGGCAAGAGCAACGTCATCTTGAAGCTGAACTGCCATGGTAACCCATGTTTGACTCCTGCATACCAAGGTGTTTTTGTAGCATAGATAACCTCTCACAAAGAAACAATGCCTGTCACACAGATAACCCCTCATAAAGATTCTTACTGAACCTCCTCAGGAGTCATGAGTTTCACAAGGAAGTCTCAGATATGACCAGTCTTTACCCTAAAAGCTTGTTATGTAAAGGATATTTTCTGGAGGGCAGGTGCGAGGATCGGAGGGCCCCTGAGGCTTCTGTTTGTAAGTCCCTATTTAATGTTTCTGTCTGAGAAACTAGATTTGTTACCCTCTTTCTTCAGTCTCTCAGCTCTCTTGGCCTTTGGGGGAAGGTTTGCACATACCTGCCCATTGCAGAACAGTTCCTTTTCTCTTCTTCCCTCGCTACGTTCAGGCTCTTGTCCCCTCCTACCTCAGAGATCAAACTCTACCCACTACCCAGACATTGCCAGTGTAATAGTAATAAGAGACCAATAGCCAAAGGTTGGTTAACAGATACAAAAGTACAGCTAGATAGGAGGAATAAGTTCCAGTGTTCTATAGCCGCGTAGGGTGACTATAATTAACAATAATTTATTGTATATTTTCAAATAGCTAGAAGAGTGGATTTGGATGTCTCTAACACAAAGAAATGATAAATGTTTGAGGTGATGGGCACACTACCCTGATTTGATCATTACACATTGTATATATGTATTGAAATAACACATTACAGCCCATAAATTGTTATAGCCCAACAATTGTTATGTGTAGATTAAAAATAATAATAAAAGGGCTGTATGCAGTGGCTCATGCCTGCAATCCCAGCACTTTGGGAGGCTGGGGCAGGAGGATCGCTTGAGCCCAAAAGTTTGAGGTTGCTGTGAGCTATGATGATGCACGGCACTCTAGCCCAGATAACAGAGCAAGAGCCTGTCTCTACCGCCCCACCAAAAAAATAATGATAGAAGAAAAAAAAAAGTGATTAGGCTCCTCCCTCAGTAATAGGATTAAGGCCCTTATAAAAGAGGCCACCATGAGTTCTGTAGCTTGCTCCTCGGTTCTCTCTCTGGTCTCCTTGCCTTCTGTGCCATGTGAAAATGTAGTAAGATGCTCCCACCAGATGCTGGAGCCTTGATCTTGGACTTCTCGGCCTTCAGAACTGTGAGGAAATCAATTTCTGTTCTTTATGAATGAGCCAAAGCTGCGTGTGGTGGTGCACCCCTGTATTCCCCGCTACTCGAGAAGCTGAGGCAGGAGGATCACTTGAGCCCAGGAGTTTCAGGCTGCAGCGAGCTATGACCGTGCCTGTGAGTAGCCACTGCACTCCAGCCTGGGCAACACAGTGAGACCCTGTCTCCTAAAAGTAAGTAAATAAATGACCCAGTCCCGGGTATTCTTTACAGCAGCACAGAACAGACCAAGACAGTGATCTCTTCATTGACCATTCTTGCAGGTGCAAGGATCGGAGGGCCCCTGCTTCTTCCACCTCCTCTGCTCGGCTGGATTTTCCTGCCAGCCTTTTACACATGCGTAATCCCCAGTGCTCCTTTGCTTACTTCTCTATTTCTCCTCTTACCCCTCACTGTCGAACTTCCAAAGGGAATTATCTTTGTGTCTCTATCTTCCTACCTTCATCAAAGCCCCTCTTTTTTTTTTGCCATGTCATAACAACTCAAAATCAGAACTTGCTATAAAATAAAAACCTACAGTCCCCTTAAAACAGAAGACACTTACTTTGCATTTGCAGTAGGAATTGTGGCACATATGGCACCAAACATGCAATCCACACAACACACTTTGGCTGACAAATCTGTGCTGAGCGCCCCCTTCGTCTGGCAGCTAGCTCAGATGCTTTCTCATGCCGTATTCTCCACATGCATTTTAGTCTCTGGGTTTTTTTGTTTTGTTTTGTTTTGTTTTTTTTAGAAAAGGGAGTTTAAAAAAAAAAAAAATCAGGTCAGGCACAGTGGCTCACACCTGTAATCTTAGCCTCCAAGAGGTCAAGGTGGGAGGATCACTTTAGGCCAGGAGTTCAAGACCAGCTTGAGCAAGAGCAAGACCTTGTCTCTACAAAAAGAGAAAAAAATTAGCCAGGTGTGGTGGCACGCACCTGTAGTCCCGGCTACTTGGGAGACTGAGGCAGGAGAATGATTTGAGCCCAGGAGTTTGAGGTTGCAGTGAGCTATAATGACACTACTGCACTCTAGCCCGGACAACAGAGCAAGACTCTGTCTCAAAAAGAATAAAAGATAAAAATAAGTAAATAAAATAAAATAAAAACATTTTCTATGTTTTTCCCATTCTGAGATTCTGATATGTGTCCTTCTCACCTCCCTAGTTGAGAAGCACTGATCTCAAGGTAGTAAATGTTTAGGGAAATAGTATTCCCTCTTTCTCCTAAGTAGACTGTGGACCCAGCCTTTGCACCAGCAGCAGTGACATCCCCAGGAAGTACAGACGATTAGAATGCAAACACAGCCTTGCAATGAGGGCTTCTCAATGCCAGGTGACCTTTTCTCTCACAGTGGAAATGTCGTTGTCATGTTTCCCTTTTAATTTGTGACTAAGAATGAATGTCATCACCCACAATCTCTTTCTCTTCTGATCACCAGCCACTATATAAATAACACAGCTACATGTAATTGAATTTCCAAAGACTTCAGACTTATTTAAAGGGAGGTGATTCTTTATTTAAGGAATAGTGGAGATAACACCTGGAGAGGTGACGTCTTTTGCATGACCAAGTCACTTCCACCACAAGTATCTTCAGACTGAAAAGAATTTGAAGATAACTCCTGGTAAACGCAGGAAATTATTGGTCATTTGTTCATTACACAGAACTTTATTTATTTTTTCAGACTCATAAATGGCACAGAATACATAGAACTTTCATGCGTGTTATGGTCACAAAGTTAAGAAGACAAGGCTCCTGTGCCCTAATTAGTGGGAGAAAGATAACTAAGCTGTCTCTGCACTGACCGTCCCTCAGAAGCCCTTTCCCAAGGCCAGAGTTTTCCAGGCACCTGACCTGGAAGCCCAGCTGGGCTTCTAGGGTCACAGCTAGTCCCACCTGGGCAGTTGTAGGAGGAGAGAGGAGTCCTTCTGGGCACGGTGTCTGTCCGAATGTCTTGGTGGCCAGCAAATCTGAAGAGGGGCACAAAATGAGGCATGTTCCGCTCTGGGACTGTTCTGTCTTTACAAACTACCATAAAAGGCACGTGGGACCATCTCCCCAGCACCAGTATCCAGGTTCAGCCCTCAGTGCAGCCGAGCATGGCATGGTTCAGAGCACACTTCGCAGGTCTGCCTCTACATTTGCCAAGCTTGGAGCAGGAGTCAATGAAATATACTGTGCATTGGAAAATACATCTTCATAAACACAAAACTGAAAAATACGTGAAAAGCTCTGACTTTTATATGGCTAAAAGTTGGCAGGCTAAATTTAATGATTGTACAAGTCTGGCTTTCTGTTGAGAAGTCAGTGCTGTTTGGATGAGTAATAAAATACATGTTTATAAAATATTATATGTGTATATTCCATAAAATTCATTTTTCTTGTATTCATTTCTGCAAAAAATTTGTTGCTATGTTAAAGATTTTTACATAGTTTATATTTTATTGGATGTAATCATCTAAAGCAGATGTTGGCAAGCTTTTCTATAAAGGACCAGATAGTAAAAATTTTAGATTTTGTGAGCCATATGGTTTCTGTAAAAGCTACTCAATTTTGCCAATGTAACATGCAAACATTTATAGATAATATGTAAATGAATGAGTCGTGTGGCTACTTTCCAATAAAACTTTATTTACACACATAAAAAATCTGGTGGGCCAGATATGGTCTATAGGATTAAACATAAAATGTGGTTATTTCACAGGGTACAAAATTTGAAAACATTTTATCAAAATATGTAAATTAAGATAAAATGAAAAAATTAAATTATTTTAATACATTTTCAATAAATTGTCTTCTAAAATATTCAAAATCCCATAAATTATGATTAATGAATATAAACATTTTAAATCAAAATCATTTAAATAAAGCTGACTTTAATTTTATAAATACTTAAATTTTATTAAGTAATTTTATAAAAATAAAACTATTCACAATTCTAGCCTTTAATATTTATTTAGTTGCCAATGTGAAGAACTGGTATCATGCTTCATAAGCATTTTATCTAGAGCTACGTAGTCACAGTTTAAGAGTAATATGAGGCTGGACACAGTGGCTCCTGCCTGTAATCTCAGCAGTTTTGGAGGCCAAGGCATGCTCGAGCCCAGGAGTTCTAGATTAGCCTGGGCAACACAGCGAGTCCCGTTTCCATAAAAAATAAAAAAATTAGCTGAGTGTGGTGACACATGCCTATAGCCCTAGCTACTTGGGAGGCTGAGGCAGGAGGATTACCTGAGCCCAGGATTTCAAGGCTGCAGTGAGCTATGATCATGCCACCGTACTCCAGCCTAGGCAACACAGCAAGATCCTGTCTCAAAAACCAGAAAAAAAGCCAAGGGAGGAGGAAGATGGCGGCGGGGGCGAGGTATTTTCAAAAGAAATAATTCCAGATTAATGGATGAAATTTTAAAACAACAGCAGGAACTTCTGGGCCTAGATTGTTCGAAATACTCACCAGAGTTTGCAAATAGTAATGACAAAGATGATCAAGTTTTAAATTGCCATTCAGCAGTCAAGGTGCTGTCCCCAGAAGATGGAAAAGCAGATATCGTGAGAGCTGCTCAAGACTTTTGCCAGTTAGTAGCCCAGCAGCAAAAGAGACACACAGATTTGGATGTAGCTATGTTAGA
>CAUYPO010060768.1:0-10176 GCA_963574435.1 Cheirogaleus major
TGAACCACCCTGCCTGACCAAGGCCACAGTGCTGGCAATTTCCATTTCTCTACCGCAGAAAAACCCTACAGGTATGCAGGGGATTTTTATCTAAGCCAAGTCTATCAAAGAGTACTTTCTGGTCCTGACAAATGACCACAGAGGTCCCTAATGGTTCCTAATTTGGCATTTTGACACAACCACTAATCTATTTTGGGGGGAGAATTTATGTTCTCTATAAACTGGCAACATCGACTCAACCATTTTTTTAATGATTGTTGTTGTTGTTTTAGATGAAGATAGTTAACATTGACCCTGCCTATTACCCCAAAACTATAATATCTGAGTGTTCCGTATTGATCCAGAAGGGAAAGAAACCCAGAGCATTTGGGGGAGGTGAGAGGAGGGCAGATGAATGCAGTCCTGTGTTTGTCTTCTCAGGAGCAACAGAGGGAAGTTTGAGATGACCCGCCAGCCCGGCACAGGCACAGGCCGGCTGTACAGTTAGTGACTTGTCACTTTGTGCCTTGGGTTCCTCATCCAGCGGCAATAAATACATTAATGAGACACTTACCATGCGCCAGGCGCCGTCCTAAACATTGGATGCATTTCATCTTCCCAAACAACCCGTGAGATGGATGTTATTGCCTCTGTTTTACTGACAAGGAAACGGAAGTGCAAAAGACAGAGGCATTTATCACACATGAGTAAGCACCGGAGCCAAGATTCCGTGGCGGACCTGCCTGACCTGAAATTCCTACTCAGAACTGGTCCCCACAGCCTCTGCGACCTACAGCCTCTGCGACCCACAGCCTCTGCGACCTACAGCCTCTACGACCCACAGCCTCTGCAAGGCGGCGCGGCGCAGCCTGGTCCAGCCGTTCATTTTGCAGATCCAATGCGAAAATGACTGAAAGTGCTGTGAAAAATTAAGAGAGGAAAAGCAAAGCCTCGTTATTGGTCCCCTTTGCATACCTGAGACAAGTTTAACTTGGGGAGGAGCACCGCGCGGCTGGGGGGCCCAGGTGGCCGGGTGCTTTTGGACTGTGGATTGAGAGTGCTGCCCTGGTCCGTGCCAGCAAAGGCTTTGGAGGGAAGGAAGCGTCTTGTTGCCTCTTGGGGTCAACATATTCTCATTTTCTCATCTCACAGAGAGAGGAGGAAGTGTGGGTGGCTGGCCCAGCCAGCTAGCTCTGGAGGGTCACCGTTAGGCCGCGGGGACGTCTGCTGGACTAGAGCTCCCGCAGCTGTGCGCTAAGCAGTTCGGCCAAGACGGGGGAGGCAGGTGCAGGTGTCTCACGTCAGCCCTCTGTGACAGTCATAGCATCCATCCCAGAACGCTCCAGGCCCAGACCTTTGCCTGACTCATTATTCAGGTCTCAGCTCAAATGTCACCTCTTTGGAGGTGACCACTCTCCACAAAGTAGCTCCCTCCTATTACCGTGTTTTATTTTCTTTGTCCCTGTTGTTAAAAATTATCTTTTTTTATTTGCTTGTTTTTATTATCCATTTTCCACTCTCACTCAACTCCCAAATGAAAATAGAGGTTTGTTGTGTGTCTTCCACACCTAAAATAGTGTCTTGTACATGACGGACACTCAATATGCATTTACCAAATGGATGGATGGGAGTAAAGGAGGGAGGGAGTAAGGGAGGTAAGGAGGAAGGGAGGGAGGGAGGGAAGGAAAGAGGGATGGAGGGAACTCAATAAGAGCCTACTATCTTTAGCTTTTTAGGCTTCCCAGAAAAGTGGAAGCCTAAAAAGATGGAAAACGTTTAGGGAATAACTGATGTACTCCAGCCAAATAACACAGAAACAAAGAAGGAAAAGAAGAATAGATGAGTGAGATTTTAAAACAATATCCCTCTATTTAGGCTGCTGCCTTGCCCCCCAGACTCAGGGGAACATTCTCTCTCACTGATGTCATGGCTGGTCCACGACCTAGAAGCTAAACTACCCTGAAAGCATGGTAGGAAAGAGGGGCTCTACTTCCTAAAGCTCACAGAGGAGATGATATTTGATCATGAAAGGTATTTTAATTCCCTGGTGGAGACAAGCAAAGGTGCAGGGGCCAGGAGAGGCCTGGAGGAGCAGCCTGGCGGGGCTGGCGGGGCCTGGCTGGGCAGGAGAAGGGGCTGAATGAAGGCAGGGAGGCCGTGCATGCCCAGAGAAGGAGCTTAGGCTGAATCTAGCAGGAAATGGGAGCCCTCGAAGGTCGGGGCAATGCAAGGGTCCGCGGCTCATCTGACTGCCAGTAGTGATGCGAAGCGAAGTCGTGGGATGAGAAGTCACATCTCCAGCTCAGTCTCCAGCGCTCAGTCACTGCTCGTCTGTGAGAGGCGGGTTTGTCACGTCCCTTCTAGGGTCTCAGGTCCTGGGTCAAGTGCTAGAAAGGCAGGGATATTGATAAACTATTCGGCTGCTGCTGAAAACGAAAACAGTCCTCAAATATGAAACATATAGTAGTGTGTGAAAATACATCACGTATGTGATACGTACCAACTTCGCAGATTTATTTAAAATGATCGTGAATCATATTTTTAAAAGTCGCTAGTACTACATATTCTGTACCCCCCAGTTCTCTCCATTCCTTTTCAGTGTCAGGGTAATAATTCGTTTGATAATAGTGATTCTTGGTAACAGGAAAAAATACCCCGACAGGTAATCAATTCAATGACTGTGAGTTGTATTTTCAGTTTTCACTAAAATATGCCCAACCTATTTAAGGAGCTTCAAAAATTAACTCTTTTCTTGAAAATTCAGTAAAGAGCCAGATAAACATTCAAATTGTATTGTTAATATTCAGATAATACAATTCTTGATAAAAATTCCAGGAAATCTAGATATAAGGAGAAAGGGATACTGCACATGTAGAGAAAACCTGCATCACCAACAATCACTCAGGAAGTTTTTAGAAATGCTGATGCCCCATCACGCTCCAGGCAAATCATATTCTAGGCCAAATGGATCAGAATCTCTGGGGGTGGGAACTGGGCATCAGTATTTTCTAAAGCTCCCAGGTGTCTTCAGTGAGCAGGATCGCTTGAGGCCAGGAGTTCGAGGCTAGGAGATCAAGACCAGCCTGGGCAACATAGCAAGACTCCGTTTCTGGAAAACAAAAAAATTGTTGACATTAGCCAGGTGTGGTGGTACTTGCCTGTAGTCCCAGCTACTCGGGAGGCTGAGGCAGGAGAATCGCCAGAGCCCAGGAGTTTGAGGTTGCAGTGAGCTATGAAGATACCAGACTCTGTATTAAAAAAAAAGTTGGTTGGCAGTAAGGATGAATAAAGAAAAAGATACTTTTGTGAAAGGGGGTGCAGGAATTTGAAGAAATTCACATCCTGTGCAGTAATAGATATTATGTATCAATCACTTGAGCCTTTAGAGAAGTTAAGTCACTTGCCTGAGGCTACAAAGTAGGTGACCAAGCTGGGATCCAAAGCCAGCTGTCTGTGAATCCAAATTGGTTTGTTTTTCTCTGAGTTGTGTTGGCATCCAGTAGAAATAGACCCCAAATCACTTCTTTAAATCTCTGGGGCCAGAGTGGCTTGGAATTTCGACTTTTTTGGATTTTAGAAGGGTAAATACATTAATATTTCTATGCAAAAAATATATTTATACCAAATGGGACAAATAAAAAAACCCTCATATTAATCTCTTGTCAGTTCAGACCAAATCTTCCCACCAAATTTGGAGTTTTCAGAGATTTTTTACATTTGGGAATTGCAGATAGGGGATTGTGGACATAAGCATCCAAGAAAAGAACTGTACATAGCAGTGAACACTTATTGGGCAGTGAGTGTTTGCCAGGTGTTCTGCAAAGCTCTGCACACGTGTGACTGTTCCAGCAAGTGTTAACAGCTCTTGACGCTGGAAATAACTGGGTAGCACACGGAGAGTTGGAGAACTGTCTTTATTCCATCTGCACCCTCAGCCATATTCTGTTCTTCTGACCCCCCTCTTGCTCGGTCTCCTCCTGCTTTTATACCTTTGGTAGGACTCAAAAAGCATCCAATCAGCAATAAGCATTAACAGCCAATCAGCAACAAGCATTAACATCCAATCAGCAATGAGCTACAACATCCAATCAGGAACAAGCTATAACTTCCAATCAGGAACAGTGGGATTCAAAAAGTACCAAATCAGGGTCACGCAAGCAGCGTGGCCGGAGGACGGGAGCAGGCGGCCGAGCATAGAGCGCGGCCCGGATCTGCACACGAGGCGCGGCTCCAGCAGCGCGCACCTGCACACCTGCCAGCTGCTGCCTCCAGCCGGCTGCGCACAGCACGGGCCCGCAGGGATGCGGAGCGGCGGGGAGGCCACGTCCCAGCGCCGGACAGTTTTCCCCATCATGACCTTCACAACCACCTTGCAAGGTAAGTGCTATTAATTATTATTTCCATGCTAAAATCAGGAAACTGAGGCAGGGATGGGCCGGGTAACTTGCCCATAGTCACATGACTAATAAGTCCCTTCATTCGTTCAGTCTCAGATTAAGTTGAAAATTTTTGGAGAATGGAGAATAGAGAATAATCCATTCTAGAGAAAAAAAATTTTTCTTGTTGAATGGTAGAGTATTTCTATTATAGAATGATTGGCTGGGATTTGGGCTCTAATTTGACAGTCTTCGCTTCACAGCTTTAGATTTGCCTTCTCTTTTCATTGTCTGTTTTGTTTTAGCGGCAGTAAGTTCTCCCCTTCGAGCACTGTCAAAAGTCTTGCGAGGTTTCAAGGGGAAACTTGTGGTTGATTCCATTCGTTTATTGGCTGCCTGTTGAACACCCATAAAGTACTGGCACTTTACCAGAATTAGATGCACTTCTGATACAGCAGGATACAGTGTGTGAATTCTACTGAAACAGTACTGTGAAAATTGGACGACTGAGCAGGGTTTTCCTTAGTAATGAGACTGTTTGTGAGATGCAGAAATTGGCCATAAACACTGTGTTCTGCCTTCCGCATAACTTGGTTTCCTCTGTTCTGATAACCTTTGCCTTCCCAAAGCAACCTAATAAAATTTACAGGAGTGGCTTCCTACTACTGTGCCTAACAGTAGAATGCATTGTTTAGAATGCATTTTAAATACTCTCAAAGATTTATCAGAAAAGCATTGATTGTTTTAATAATTATTGAAATAGAAATCCACCTAACCATTCATTCAAAATTCTGGGAGAACAATGTGCTTTGTTTAATCTTTCATCTTTTTCTCATTAGAACTTAAAACTATGATGCACAACATATAAATAGCCCTACCTAGATGCATTCATTTTGTGATTAACAGAATTTTATTCTTTCATGAAATTCGTATGGTGTTATTTTTCCATAAATGTGTTCTCTAAGGGTTTTAAGAGTGATTTTATTATGCCTACGTAATGAGAATGCTCGGAGAGTAAAATCCAATAGGAAGAATGGTTTGTCTGTAGAAATTCAGTGTATGAGCACCTTGCTTTCAACAAATTTATTCTTGAATAAACAAGTAAGTGTCCTTATGCAGGGTTGTCTTACACTCTAGTGTGGCCCGCTTTCTTCTTCAAAAGGCTCCCCCTGGTGTTTGATAAAATCCAACTTTCCCCAATTCTTTGTGAATCCTGAGTGCTTCTAATTATCCTAAGTAGCTATCTATTGATGCCTCACATATTATTTTCAAAGCTAGAGCATTTGGCAAAAGTTTTTAGAGATTAAACACATAGTAATTCCTCAACAAGGGCTTGTTGAATGAATTAGGATATTCCTACCAACCTCACACCAGAAACCAGGCAACCAAGACAGAAAGAGGTAACTTAGCTCTAAGCTTTCACGTACTGTCCTTGTGACCTTGGGCAAGATATATCACCTCATGCATTTACTTATTCAATGTTCATTGATTGTTAGTTCATGGCAGACACCATCCCCAGCGCTAGGGACATGATGTAGGCAGACAGGTGTGCTTCCTGCCCTCACAGGACTTCTAGGTCAAGGGGTTCTCAAATCTCAGTGCGCATCAGAATCACTCAGAGGGCTTGATAAGACACAGTGGCTGGATCCCACCTCCAGGGTCTCTGAAGTAGGTCTGGGGTGGAGTCTGAGATTTTGCATTTCTAAGAAGTTCCCAGATGATGGTGATACTGCTGGTCTGGGGCCACACTTTGAGAACCACCGGCTTTAAGAGGAATAGTCACAATACGATGATAAATGCTATGCTAAGTCCTAGGTGAGATGGGGCCCAGAGCAAAGGACCTAACTGCCTAATCTATGGGGATAGAGAAAGTTTTCCCAGACACAACATATTTAATGAATCCTAAGACCTTAACATCTCTGGAATTAGGGTACTATAAACACTGATCCTTCTTTTTCACATTTTAACATCTCCAAAATCAAAATGCATTTGGTGAAATATTATAACGACATTTAAGCAGAAATGGTAATCAAGACAGTGTGGTACTGGCACAAGGAAAGGTGGCTAAATCGATGAAATAAAATTGAAAGTCCATAAACAAATTCATATGCCTATGGTCAATTGATTTTTGAGAAGGGTGCCAAGACAGTTCAATGGGAGAAAGAGTTGTCTTTTCAACAAATGTGTGGGGATAACAAAATAGCCATATGCAAAACAATGAAGTTGGATCCTCTATCTCACACTGTATACAAAAACTTAACTCAAAATGGGTCCAAGATGTAAACATAAGAGTAAAACCTATAGAACTCTTAGAAGAAAACACAGGGATCTTTATGACCTTGGATTTGGCAAAGGATTCTCATATATGACACCAGAAGCACGAAAAACAAAAGAATAAAAGATAAATTAAATTTAATCAAAACTAAAATCTTATGTGTTTCAAAGGACACTACCAGTAAAGTAAAAAAACAACCCCACAGAATGGGAGAAAATACTTGGAAATCACATGTCTGATAAGGGATTTGTATCTAAGATACATAAAGAACTCTTACAACTCAATAATAAAGAGACAACCCAACTAAAAATGGGTAAAAGAAGTGAATTGAAAATTTTCCAGAGAAGATATACAAATGGCCAATAAGCACATGACAAGACACTGAACACCTTGGGAAATGCAAATCAAAATTATAATAAGATAATACTTCACACCCACTAGGATGATTATAATTTTTTTAAAAAGACAGATAATAACAAGTGTTAGCAGATGTAAAGAAATTGGACCTTCATACACTGCTAGCAGAAGTGTAAAATAATGCAGCCACTTTGGAAAATAGAATGGCAGTTCCTCAAATGATTAAACACAGAGTTACCATATGAACCCAGCAATCCCACTTTTACACATATATTTAAGAGAAACAAAAACATATTTCCACACAGAAACTTCGATAGGGACGTCAGATTTGTAAGAAGCCAAGAGAAATGGCTCTCAGGACCTCCTCAGACCTATTGAATCAGAAATTCTGGAGGTGGAGCCCAGCAATCTGACGTCCCTATCGAAGCCAGCAGCTTTTTAATAGAGTGAATCTAGTCGTGCCATGCCTGGCTTGAAACCCTCTGACATCCTGAAGTGGGCTTAGGCAGAGGGTTGACCCGATCACATGTACACTTTTGAAGGCCCGCTCTGGCTGCTCAGTGAATAGATCAGACAGAGTGAGAACGAACACAGGACACAGACAGGGAGGCCGCTGCAATCGTCCAGGCGCAGTCTAGACCAGCAGCAGTGATGAGACGTGTAAGCAGACTCAGTAGAGCTGGATTATTTTCCCCCAGTAGCCTCCTGAATCTTTTTGTTGTGGTGGTAGTGGTGGTGATGGTAAAATACACATTACAAAATTTACCATCTTAGCCAGGCTTAAGTGTACAGCTCAGCAGCATTAAGTACATTTCACAATGCTGTGCTACCATCACCACCATCCATCCCCAGAACTTTTTCATCTTCCCAGACAGAAACTCCGTGCCCATTAAACAACAACTCCCTAATCCTCTCTCCCCAGCCCCTGGTAACCTCTATCTTACTTTCTGTCTCTATGAATGGACCTACTCTAGGTACTTCATATAAATGGAATCATTCAGTATTTGTCCTTTTGGGTCTGGCTTCTTTCACTTAGTGTAATGTCCTCCAGGTGCATCCATGTTGTAGCAGGTGTCAGAACTTCATTCTTTTTCGTGGATGTATAATATTCCACCGTGTGTATATACCACGTGTTGTTTATCCTTATTCATCTGTTGTTGAACACTTGGGTGGCTTCCACTTTTTGGCTATCATGAATAATGCTGCTACGAACATGGGTGTACAAGTATCTGTTCCAGTCCTTGCTTTCCATTCCCTCAGGTATATCTACCTAGGAGTAGAATTGCTGGGTCACATGGCAATTCTGTTTCATTTTTTGAGGAACTGCCAAATTATTTCCCATAGTGCTGCACCATTTTACATTCCCACCAGGAACATATAAAGGTTTCGATTTTTCCACATCCACACCCACATCTGTTATTTTCTGTTTTTGTGTAAATAGCCATCCTAATGAGTGTGAGGTGCTGTTTCATTGTGGTTTTGATTTGTGTTTCCCTAAAGGCTAGTGATGTTGAGCATCTTTTTATGAGCTTATTGGCCATTTGTATATCATCTTTGGAGAAACGTCTATTTAAGTCCTTTACCCATTTTTTAAATTAGGATTTTTGTTGTTGTTTATAGTGTTCTTTATATATTCTGGGTATAAACCCCTTAACAGGTATAAGATTTTCAAATATTTTCTTTCATTCTGTGGGTTGTTTTTTCACTCTCTTGACAGTATCCTTTTTTTTTTTTTGAGATAGAGTTTCGCTCTGTCACTCTGGCTAGCATGTGGTGGCATCATCATAGCTTACTGAAACCTCAATCTCCTGGGCTCAAGCCATCCTCCTGCCTCAGCCTCCCAAGTAGCTGGGACTATCGGCGCACACCACCATGCCCAGATAATTTTTTCTATTTTTGGTAGAGATGAGGTCTGGCTCTTGCTCAGGCTGGTCTCAAACTCCTGATCTCAAGCAATCCTCCCACCTCTGCCTCTCAGAGTGCTAGGATTACAGGCGTGAGCCACTGTGCCTGGCCTGACAGTATCCTTCGATGCACAATAAGATTGGAGGTTGGACATATTCACTGAGCCATTCAACACGAGTTAACAAGAGTACCAACTCTGCCCCAGGAGCTATGAAGGAGGCACTAGGGATTTAGCGGGAAAAAGACATGCTTGGTCTCAGGGTGAGGAAAGAGGATGGTAGATAAAGGAATTTAGAAAATCCTTCTTTAAGACCGCAGCCTGTCTCCCATAGCTCAAAAATCTTGGGGCATAATCCTATTTTGCGTGTGAGAAGCAGAGAATTATCCTTCTCTTTGCATTATTTCTGTAACAAATTCCACTTCTCCCCGGGCAGAAAGATGCCTTGAGACCTGAGGCCCAGATCTTCGGTGGCATTTGAGAAGGCAGAAAAACCCGCCGCTTTCTCCCCAGAGTACGGTGAGCCTCGGGAGAGGCCTGCACAGCCCAGGGGCCCTGGAGCTTGACTTTCATTTGCTTCAAGGTAAACCCACGTCTGGGCTTCTGAGCCACCTCAGGGACAGTTCTGAGGACAAAATCCACGTTGCCAGGAGGAGCTACAGAAGAGTGGGACTGGTTTCGAAGCAAAGTGGGAGCAAACCTCCCTGGCCACCTTGGTGTTCTCCCCGCGGGGGGCCAACAGCACTCAATTTGACCGTAGATTTAATGGATATGCCAAATAAGTTACTGGAGCAAAAAGCTGAGGAAGGTAGGAGAAAAAATGCTCATCCCCCATAGTTACGGCTCTATGAAGAGCGGCTTTTCTGTAACCCGCCTTGCCCCACCTGCCTCATTCATTCTCAGGGGCGAGCAGTCATTCATCACGTTGGTGAATTTGGCACAAGTAATCTCTTTGTGCCTTTCTGGTTGGGAAACTGAGTTATACAGAAGGCCCTGTCCCTTTTATATATGGTTTAAAATCAAGCTCAACATCTCCATGTGAAGTTTTGTTGCTAAAGGGAAAATGTTGTATAATCGAGGAAAATTTCAATGAACGATGCCGGAAAACTGAATTATTCTTTCTACATAAAATGATATCACAAAACCATTGTTTTGCGAAGAGGTACAAAGAGTATGCAGCCAAAAAAATCTAGAGTGTCAATATTTATTTTACTTAATAAATAAATAAATATTTGTTTATATTTATTATATTTAATAAATAATTTTAATACATTTATTTATTAAAA
>CAUYPO010060770.1:0-24258 GCA_963574435.1 Cheirogaleus major
CTCCCTCTGAGCACTTGGTTTGCCATTTGAGTTTTCTTTTCTTTCTATAAAAGTTGGCTTGTGTTCACTGCTAAGTTGTTTTCTTAGCCTGCTTTCAGACTATAGAAGTCTGGGGGTCCAAAAGTTTCTTTTCGGCCAGGCAAGGTAGCTCATGCCTATAATCCTAGCACTTAGAGAAGCCAAGCCAGAAGGATTGCTTGAGCCCAGGAGTTTGAGGTTGCAGTGAGCTATAATGACACCACTGCACTCTAGCCTAGAGCGAGACCCTGTCTCAAAAAAAAAAAAAAAAAAAAAAAGCTTTGGATTTAAATAACCCTTTTTTCCTGAATACTGTATTTTGTGATAGCAGCCACGCCCACAACGATGTGATTATCTCTTTAGGCTTCTAGGAAAGAAAAGGTCACTTAGGTATTTTGTACCTGGCTACTTGTGTTATCCTTCCCCATGGAAAATGCATCCGTGATAAGAAAGCAGTTCAAGGTTAGGGAGAAAAGGCAACTGAAAGGCAAAGGAGGGGAAGAGGGAAGAACCCTCAAGGGATCTGTGAAAAATTGGGAAGAGTTTGGGGTGAACTGCTGAAAAATCTCACTGCCTGGTGCTCTATGGGCAGCTGATATTTTTCATGTTCCTTCTACACAATGGAAAACCCATGACTTTGCTTTATTTATGAGGCGGCTGAATATTTTTACTCTAAATGAGTTTTCAGACATCTGTTTGTTTGGTATTTGATTAAAGAAAAGCAATCTCTTCATCAGTCTTCAGGCACCTAATTTTTTCAGCCCTTCAGATTTGTTTTCTTGTGAATACATTACAACTTTTACCGTTCTGTGTGTTAAATAAACATTATAGGAGCCCATTGTTTTGGACTAAACTCCTGCACGAAGCCCCCAATAGACTAGAGTAAAACTCAAAATGGAGTCACTTATGCTGAGTTTCCATGTCACCAAAACCAAACTATAATAAATTGTTATCAGACCTTTCAGAAATCGGAAGAGGCAATAGCCTCATTTCCCGAACATGCCAGTTTCAATCAGCATGATAATCAGCTTTAATTCTTACAGCAAAGGTAACCTTAATGTCTATCAGTTATTTCTCTATTGTTCTATTTCCTTGTTCACACCGTGCAAGGAAAGTAACTTTGAAATGACCAATCCCCTTTTTCATTCCTTGTTTCTGTTTTCTTCAGCCCTTCTCGGTCTATAAAACCAAGTTCCTCTGTTTGGCTCTTGGGAACACTTATTTTATTTAATGGAATGAAATGTTGCCAGATTCTAGAATCCCAACTAAAACCAATCAAGATCTCTAAGCTAACTTGTGATTTTCTCTCTTGACACATGGTATCTATGAATTTGCAGATACGGAGAAATAGATCACTAAATTTAAGGTATAAGATATATCCTACCTAATTTATTCTTTCTTTTTAATTATCATTTTATAAACCTAAATTATACAGCTGTCTATCAAAATGTGCAAATAAATATTCCTACCTTGACGTGATCAAAATAAAATATTTTGGTAGACAACTAAATTACATGTTTATCTTCAATATACTTTACTCATTACCTCTCAAAGAATTTATTTGATATTTGGATATTTAAAAAGCCTTCTCTATAAATGAAGTACTGATTCATGCTTCATCATTTATAGTTAATGTCCAGAAGAAGCAAGCCTATAGAGACAGATGCAGATTAGTGGTTGCTTAGGGCTGAAAAGTGGGGGTAGGGCAGGGTGAAGAGTTGGGGGAAATGGAATTTGACAGTTATTGGGGATGAGGTTTCTTTTAAAAGGGCTGAAAGTGTTCTAAAATCAGATTGTAGTGATGTTCATAAACCAGCCTTTTTTAATTTCCCTTTAACCCCCACCAAATTTGCACGTGGTAGCACACACCACTGTAAGTATTGGCACAGCAAAATCACATAGTCGCATTCAGAGTTAGTCAGTGGTTAAGACTTGCTGGTGTTTATATGTCATCTTTCACAAAGTTGGCGTGTGGCCAGCGAATTCAAATCCGTACACAGAGTGCAATGTTTGCTGGTGTAATTAACAAGTGAGGATGTAAATGACTGATGCTGCGCGTCTAGTTTTAGCTCAACCATAAAACCATCTTTTAAAACCAGGAACTACAACATAAAGAAAAGAAATGCATTTAAATAACAATACTCCTTCTATAGAAAACCAGAGCCAATTATACTAACCCTTAATTTCCTCTGTGTCCTCTTTGTTGAGGACGCAGGCAAGTCAAGACGATAATCTGTCTGTTGGATTCCTTTTTCTCCTGCTACCAATTGAGCAATGAATGAATAAACACACACACACACACACACAAAAGCGATATGTTAAAGATCACATATGTGAAAGAAAATAACATAGTGTCGAGCATATGGTGAGTACGTGATAAATAAATGATACAGTAGTTTCTTAATAAATAGGAGGGGGGTTGTTTTTTGCTAAATAGAAAGCAGGCATCAGCTTGAAGCTCTTCACTAATACATAATTACTATTTCAGTATGTGAGAGCTTTGGAATATAATTAGCGATTTTCAGTAGTTAGACCTTTGCTTATTGGGCAGGAGCAAGACGATAGAATATAGAAAGGAGATGATCTATTCCTTGCTAGGGCCTACACTTTGTTAGAATGGGGGAAAAGAACATTCAGTCTGTTTGGTGGGTGTTGGTGTTTTGAACCTTTCGCCCTCTGGTCTCCTTTGGGAACTGTTGGGAAATTTTTTAATTTTCACTCTTCTGTTTTGAGACCCATGAATCAAGAAGATGAAGAAGTAGTGTCCTGAGAAACAGACATTTTTACAACTTAGCAGCCCCAGCCTTCAAGCTGATTTGAGAGAGGTGTTGAGTGCCCAAACACCATGCCAAATTGCTTTGACCTGTTACAGTAATGGGAGACAGAGGGATTAGAGAATTCAGAGAAAACACCAAGCGCAGCAAGACGTCTCTGCAATTTCATTAAACATCCCCGTAGCGGGCAAGCGTCTAACAACACGTTGCTTCAGCCAGGAGTGGAGAATCTCCAAATTGTCACCTTTGGGGGAGTTGTGAGGACAGACACAAGGATCTGTAACCTTCATAAGATCTGACAGTGCCAGTAATCGTTGTAAGATTGCATGGAAAAAAATGAGATGACTTCTTATGGGCAGGGTGTATCTTTCATTCATTCATTCACTACTTTCATTCAGCTCAATAAATAATGAGGGTCAAATAGGTACCTGGCGCTGTTTTAGGTACTGGAAATACTGTATTAGATCAAGACTTTAAAAATGGATAGTGATGCTGATTAGAGGAGGTATAAATGAGGAAAGAAAATATATTAAATTATAGTTGTTTCTAATCTCTCTCCTTCCTCCTAAGGGGAAGAAGCCCAGGTTGTTTTTGGCCCAGATTAATGTGGATAATGGTCTAAGTAAAAACAGAAAAATCCCCAACAAACTACAGAATATAGAAAGATTAGTGAGATCGTGTTAGAAAAGACAGCTTTACTAGAAGATGAAAAAGAATAGTTATGGGAAATGGAAATAGTGAAGGAAAGAGAACAGCCTGTATAGTTGAATTTGCCTGAAACTAATTTTGAAGACCATGAAGATGGATGAATAAGGGCTTTGTGGCAACTTCTGTGCGTATGGAATTCAAGAAAGAAAGTGTGAGAAGGGAAAAAAAGGAAAACAAATTGTGCTTGAATAATTCACTCTTTTGGAATTTTCTTTTTGGTCAAATTTATTTTTGAATTGATAATATGTGTTTTCAGAAAAAAAGAGTGTGTACAGCAAGAATGTCTCCTTCCTAATTTGTCACACAGTTCTTTTTCCCTAAGACATCAATTGTTATTTGTTTCTTATATGTTCTTCCAGGAATATTGCGCATCTAAAATCAAATGCAAGTATTTTCAGTAATATTTCCCCTGTTTTTATGAAAATGGTACCATACTATATGTGAAGGGAAAAATATTGAAATTCTTCTGAGATCAGAATTACACTGTGGAAGAAAGTGCACTGTTTGGTGCTGAATCTATAAAGAACGAAAGATTGTGTGATTGTCATAGACAAGTACTTGTCTATGGGAAAAGGTTCTGGGTCTCTGAGATATGTGAGGTTGTTTTAGCTACTTTTAAAATTATTATTGTTATTTATATTTTTTAGAGATGAGGGTCTTGCTATATTGTCCAGGCTGGAATGAAATTCCTGAGCTCAAGGGATCCTCCCACCTCAGCCTCCCAAGTAGCTGGGGCTACAGTCATGTGCCGACACTTCTGGCTTAGCTACTTGGTGTTTTAGTGCCTCTTCCTTGGTTGATGTTCTCTGGTGGATGAAACTTCTCGACGACTCCTGTTTGTCCATCTACAAACCTCTTCCCCAGCCCCCCTTGTCCCCACTGTTCCAATTCTTCTTTCAAGCTCTTGACCAAATAGCCAGACCATTTGCCACTGTCCATGAATCCATAGGGCCTTACCTTGGGCTGCTTTTCTTTCACTCAAAGTGGATGACCCGGTGAATCAAGTGAAGCTCCGCCCATTGGGGCATTTCCCTTCCTGCTGGTCTTCAGAGCGGGCCCATCCATGAACAAAGCCCTGTCTTTCTCCTTCTCTGTGAACTGTTCACGGGGCCCCATTTCACAGCCACGGGTGTGAGCTGAGGCAGAGGTGCTGGTGCAACGGTGGTGAATGACACAGGGCTGGGGCAGCTGCTTGTGTAGCTTACTTGTGCCCTTTGCCCCTTGCTTGTGCTCGATCCCAAATGCGTCACTTCCATCCTAGAATGGAATGCTGCTGAATGCACCGGACCTTATAACTTGTGGGTCTGACTGAATCCAGTTCATGACTGGCAGTTCTGGACACACCGTCACTTCCTGTCCCATGGTCAAACATTCCATACCTTCCAGAACCTAATAGCATACCAGGAGCTGTTTTTCATATGGTTTATAATGACCTTTTGCTGATGGCATGATCTTGCTCCAGAACCCTAGGGATCTGCACTGTGATTCTTATGTTGGGGCTTGCCATAAAACCCTTACGGCATCTTTTCCTACAGCAGATACTTCTAATTTTACAGGGTCAGCTGGGTCAAATGGCAAAGGGACAGATCTGTTTGTGTTGTAGCCTGGATTTGCTGCAGAATCCTTTACTACTCTGGGCCTCACTGTAAACAGGAAGCTTCCTTGTTGTTTGGTAAAACAGGCCACGGCTGTATTTCTAAGTGTAGAATATGGTATCTCTGTTGTCGAAACCACAAGGGGGTTTCAATCTAGGTCTAGTTGCTTGTTGCACAAAGATCCAATTATTGGGACAATGAGGATTGCCAAGGAAGAAAGGAATTTTTAATAAGACAGATGTCCTGGTTGGGAGAACGGAAAGCTGCTTCGGATCTATCTTTCCGACTACAGGAGAGTGTGGGCTTTTAAAGGAGGGGCCACGTGCCTTGGGGCCGGGTGTGGTGTAACTGCCACGGGGCTCCATGCATCGGGGCGGGTTCGAAGGGATGGTGAATTGTCAGGAAGTCTGTCGAGGGGCTTTCAGTATCTCAGCTCTTTGTCTTGCAGAGAATCTGTTATTTCTGGGAAATAACTCAAAAGGTCAAGTAGTTAGTTATGGGAGAGGATTATACAAGGGTCGTTGAAATTTGTTCAATGGGGAGCTGGTTACATCTCCAGAACCTAAGATCCCTTCTACGTGTTGGGTTCTAGAGGGTTCTAGAACCCTCTGTGGTTCTATGTTACTTGTGGGAAGCACGAGACCTACTAATGTGTCCCTCACTTTGAGGGGATATCCCATTATGCCTTATACCATTGACCCCGAATATTTTTGCTAATGTGGTAGGCTTTACAAAGAACAGAAAGTTAATTTTAATAAAGTTCAATTTATCAATTTTTTTCTTTTGTGAATTGTACTTTCGATGTCATATCTAAAAATTCTATGCCTCAGTCAAGGTCACAGAGATTTTCTCCAATGTTTTGTTTCACAAGTTTTATAATTGTATGTAACACATTTGAGTCTGTGATCCATTTTGTACATAGTTTTTGTACATGGTTTAAGATATAGATCAAAGTTTATTTTGTTGCAATAGAATAACCAAAAGTTATAACATCATTTGTTGCAAAACTATTCTTTTCCATTCACTTACTCTTGCATCTTTGTTGAAAAATCAGTTGTCCATGTATTTGTGGCTCTATTTCTGGACTCTCTATTCTGTTCTAACTATATATTTATCTATATAGGTGCCAATACCCCAGTGTCCTGATAATGCTAATAAGAGCCAGGTGCTGTGGCTCATGCCTGTAATCCCAGTGACTCAGGAGGCTGAGGCAGGATTGCTGGAGCCTAGGAGTTTGAGGCTGCAATGAATTGTGATTGCACTCAGCCTGGGCAACAGAGCAAGATCCTGTCTCTTAAAAAAACAAAAACCCACACAAGATGGTAAACTGGATAGCCACATGTAGAAGACTGAAACAGGACCCACACCTTTCACTTCTCACAAAAATCAACTCATTCTGGGTAACAGACTTGAACCTTAGGTGTGAAACTATTAGAATTCTAGAGGAAAATGTTGGAAATACTCTTCTAGACATTGGCCTAGGCAAAGAATTTATAAAGAAGACCCCAAAGGCAATCACAGCAGCAACAAAAATAAATAAATGAGACCTTATCAAATTAAAAAGCTTCTGCACATCCAAAGAAACTATGAAGAGAGCAAACAGACAACCCACAGCATGGGAGATTTGATTTATTCTTTTGGTAGTTTGAACCATGAGACATCAGATCCTGAGCTATTTCATTAGCGATATTCTTTAGGAACTACTGCTATTGACAATTTGTTTCACATACTTCCTGGATTGCGGGGAGAGGGGTTTGTTTGTTTTTGTTTTGCTTGTTTTGTTTTATTCCTGGATTTTTCTTTTTTGAAACTTTTACTTGTGGCCCAAGATATCCATAACTTACAGGATCCTCCCCCATTTCCCGGTCTTCTATGGACAAATTTAAATAGGTTTCTTTTCCTTGAAACAAAATTTGTTATGATTAATAAGATAAGTCCTAAATTTTCATTTTAAGGATTATGTGGGATTATGTGTTTGATATTCACAGGTGCTGAATCATCAGTGATTTCCTATAATTTGTATATATCTGACTATGAAATTATAGACATGTGCTTATATATATTTTAAAAACTTTATTTGTTCATATTTGTTTGAAATTTCAAGGTAATTTTGACCATAAAATAGTTAAGCTTCTTTGTATGAAACTAAAGTCTTCCTTTGACATATATATTGTTTTTTAAGTTTGTTAGCTATAATAAAGAGTGATGCCCATATGCACAAATGATAAAGGCACCTGGACAAGAACTTTGGAATAGCAAACTCATTCTAATTTTGTAATGTATATATTAAACATTCTTTTAATGATAAAACCACAGATCTTTAAATTAGGGATCCTGTTAAATATAGGCAATTTCAATCTGAAATACAGGGTTTATGTCAGAACACAAATAATAATGGTCAACATTTATTGACTACTGTGATATTGTGAAATGTATAATCGGTCTTGGACCTCATTTACTGACAAACAGCTCCTAAAATCCTTAGACTTTTCAAAGTGTTGCCTTTTTGTATGTGAATGATTGACTGATGGCAGCCAGCCCCTAGGTACCTTCAGGATAGGGACTGGTCACCAGAAAGACAAAGTGGATTAGAGTGTTGGGAATTCCAACCTCCAGGGAGGGGAGAAGGGCTGAAGATTAGGTTTATTACCAACGTCAATGGTTTAATCAAGCATGCTTATGTAATGAAACCTCCATAAAACTCCAAAGGACAGGCTTTGGATAGCTTCCAGATAGCTGAAAACATGGAGTTTCTTGCAGAGTGGTGTACTAAGGGAGGGCATGGAAGTGCCATGCCCCTTCCCCTATGTCTCACCCTATGCGTCTTTTCATCTGTATCCTTTGCAATAACGTCCATAATAAGCTAGTCAACACAAGTGTTTCCATCAATTCTGTGAGCCTCTCTAGTGAATTAATAGAACCCAAGCAGGGGGTTATGGGTACCTTAACTTGAAGTCAGTCAGTCAGAAGTTCTGGAGTCCTGGACTTGTAACTGGTATCTTGGTGGGCAGTCTTGTGGGACTGAGCCCTCAATCTGTGGGATCTGACAATATCTCCAGGTATATAGTATCAGAATTGAATTAGATGACTTTCAGTTGGTTAGTGTCCACAGCAGAACTGACTGCTTACTTGGTGGGGAATTCCCTATACACACATTTGGTCACCGAAGTCTTCTCTAATGATTGTTGTTGAATAAGAGAATAAAGAAAAGATGTTGAGTTTGTGTGTTTTTTCTACGTTTACAACCACTATGGACGAAGAAGACTTTGACATGTGTTATTGCCTTTAATATTCACAACAACCATAGACAGTTGATACTTAGGTTAACTCTTTTTAGACATGAGGACACTGACCAACAGAGAGGTCAAGAACATTGACTGTATTCACAGGGACAGGAGAAGACTAAGATAGGTCTTGAATCCTGCGGAAAGGCTTTAAAACCCTTATTCCTGACCACTCAGCAAGCTTTCTCTCATTCATTATTAAATAACAGCAGTCCTAGACTCAAAGCTTAGAGATATTCATTTTAAGTCTGGTTTCCCCTTCTGCTGTCTCATGTGAACTCATCAGGGCATTTAAAGTTCTATCTGCTTGTGCCTCTGTCCTTTTTCTCCTCCTACTTTTAATGTCATTCTCTGGGAATTCCTTGATGTATTCTTTTAACCTCTCTGGCCCCTCTGTGACCCTGAACCCTTTGGGTAATGGGCACAGTTATAGCCCTCACTAAAGCATTATAAAAGCTATGTAACAAAACATTTGAACTTTAATATTTTGAAGTTAAAAAAAAGGAAAAAAAAGAAAAAAGAGTGCCCCTAAACAACATTGCTGAAGCTCTGGCTCTCAACTTCATCCCTCACCCCCTGTGAATTACATTACCTACAACCTAAAAATTTTATTTTCTCAAACCTTTCCAAATACCTTATATTGCAGACTCTCGCCATATGCTTCCACATCCTCTCCTTATTCCCTTAGTGATTTGACCCCTGCCAACCTCACTGGCCTCAACCCTCACTCTCCTTCCTCAACTTTGTGCTGGAGCCATGCTGGCCTTGCAGGTCCTGTAGTGAGACACAATTCCCTCCACCAGGGCTTTCACACTTGCTATTCCCTCCATGTGAAATATTCTTCATCCTCCTCCAATTATTAATTAACTCCTACTCCTACTTCTCCTTCAAGTATGAACAACATGTGCATTGCTTCTCAGAGAAACCATTCCCAACCACCTAAATTCTCCAGGTTCTCCTCTTGTATATTCTGCCCCACCCTGGCTCCTTGCTATTCTAAGTGTGATCTGTAGACCAGCTTGCAGTGCTACAATCACTTGGGAGTTTACTGGAAATACAGAACCTCAGTCCTCTATCCCAGATTTACGAAACTAGAATCTGCATTTCAATAATATCCTCATATAATTCAAATGCACATTGAAGATTAAGAAACACTACCCTTTTGCCTCTCACAACTGTAAGGGCATGATTGGAATCCAATGTTTAATATAGCTCTCCCTCATATGCAGCTGAGCTCCATGGGGACAAGGGCTTTATCTATCATTTTTACTGCTGTATTCACAGTTCCTGGTACAGGACCTTGCCCAGAATAGATGCTCAGAAATAATTGTTGAGCAATGAATACATTTCATGTATTTTGCATAGAGCAGAAACATCTCATAGATCCTAATTATCACAACAGCCTCCTAAAGATGACCTATAGCCATAAAATTGCTTAAGTCTGTAATTTCTTGAAAGACTAAAATAGAGCAATCATTACAGCATATTACATATAGGATAATATTTTATGCTATTCATAATATTTACAATTACATACAAAATGTAAATCTGAACTCTGACATGTATTAAAGTTTTAAGAGTTTTCAAATATATTGCAACATATGTATTATCAAATGACTATACCTGAGAAATAAATACATTCTAGTTAGTGCCCAAAAGACAATGCATCTTTCACCATGGATCGTTTGTTAGCTACGATGTTGAAATCAAAGATTCTCTCTTTTTTTTTTCTTTTGACAATACATACAATGAAAGGCAACACTATTTTTTTCCTACCTCTCAAAAATACATTTATACAATTGAGACTCGAATCTGTATTTGGGAGGCTCAAGTCCTACACTATAACAGACTGAAAGTTTATTTTTTCCATCAGTTATAATGAACACCACTTGATCCTAATTGCTACTACCACCATGAAGCGTTAAATTAAGCAATAACCATTTGAGATACTATTAAAAGCATATCTAGTGGACTAAAACAAGATGAATTTCCTCTCTAAGGGCATTGTTGTTATTAAATCAATGCTGCTTGTCAGTATGAAAGTTGGGGTTGGTATTTCCTGCATGTTCTCTCCAGCTGGGTGTTATATGGATTTTTAAAAATGTTCTGAGTTGGTGACACTTAACTATCCAATCAACTTTGATCTAATAAGACACTATCCTTGCAAGAACCCATAGTTTGTCTTTGATTTTGTTGCTCTGAGAAAATCTTGGTGATTTTTTCCCTTTCACCTTATACGTATGTTTCAGATGACTGAGTGGTTCAGTTTCTGAATCACTGGCTTGGAACCTTGATTTGAATCTTGCCATGACTACTTGACTAAAAAGTCTTTCTCAATTTATAACAGAAGCCTGGAAATGAGAAGTTCTTGATGAAATATGTTTAGTAATTCGAGTTTCTGATAAATTACAGTCAACAGAATCTCTCCTGCTGAAGCTTCCATAGGTCTCCTTAGCTTACGCTGTTCCTGAGTGAGCAAGGATGGAATTACCTCTTTCCCTAGAGAAAATAGGGACCAGAAAAAGGCCCAGCTTGTCAGCATGATAGGCATCAAGCTCCAGGTCAGCATCTGTGATATCAAGGGAAGTAAATTTGAAGTTCTGGGTTTCCCTGCTAACTGGAAATTTTGCTGTTATTTTGAAAATGGAATCTACTATGTCATCATGTTTGTCTGATCTTTCTGAAAAAATTAAAGTGGAATCATCACACAATATGACTTTAGTTGTCATTTCATACTTTATACTTCTCAGAATAGTGTGGAACACACCTAAAGTCAGGGATTTCTGAGTCACTTTATATTCTTTCTTATGCTGCCTAACATTGTTTTCCTCTCACAGGCAGTCATACTAATAATGGCTTTATTAACTGCAGCAGCAAAGTATTATTTCCATCCATTGTTTACATGTCTGTTGCTTGAAATACTTAATTTGCCTTAGTGATCTCTGCAAAAAATTGAAATATTGGTGTCAATTATTTTAGTAGCTCTTCAGCATGAAGAAATTACCTAAAGAAGAAAAAAAATTATAATTACATCAAATGCATGACTCTCACATTTTGTCAAGCCCACCTGTTGGTTTCTTTCACTGTGTCTCTTGACCTAGTTAATTGTTTTGCAATATGTTTCATCTTTATGGCTTAGAAACTAGAAAAATATGGCTATGCCAAACATTAGACAGATTGATTTTGCTAACATGAAATGATTGTTACCTTGTTTGACATGTGCTGCTGCAACACAGAGATGATTTTAATGTTCCACTAAAACTCTTAAGGAGGCTGGTAGTGAAACTCCAACTCCTGTTCAACCAGTATGGCAGGTTGCTTCAATTTGTTGAGCTTGGCTATGGAAATACTCCTTTAAAAATGATCTAAAGAATATCTGAATTTTATTAGAAAAAGAAAGCATTTATTATTACAAATAGGACACCTAAAAATGCGTTGACTTTGGTGGCAATGCTGCGCTCAGGTGTAATAAAATTGATGAGCCCATATAATAAAATTTATGAAACCAGAGTGAATTCAATTTATTTGAATATGCTCAGTTATGTTTTTGTTTATTCCCATAGCAGATGTTTAATTTACAAACCAGGCAATTACGACAGCTCTTCCAAACAAATAAGAGCAGATTAGTCAAACGTTCACATCAATTTTTATGTTTATCATTAGTTTTATGCGGTGTCATGAATATTCAGTGGCAAGAAAAACTATCATTATGGTACCTGGAAAACCTCAAAATGATGTTTTGCATCTCTAAATGCTATTTCTCCTTTTTGATAAAGCTATTAATGCATGTTGTCTCTTATTATGAGTTGGGCTTATGGGCTGTAATGGAAAAAGCACTCATTCTCTCCAGAGATCTCGTACATTCTAATCAATGCACTGATGGCATTTTGAGGAAAGTATGTGAATGTATACTGATGGTCATATTTTAATTTTTATCATATAGATAAACACAGTTTGTGTATTCTGGAAAATTGCCACACACATTTTTAAATTTTATTTTATAAAATTTTAATTTTACTTAAAAATAGCTCACCCTGCATTCATTTCTAAGATTAATTTGCTTCCTCTTCTTTGAAACACCTTTTATTATGCCAAGGGAAAATTTTACTTTCCAGACATCAGACTTGCAGCTTTTAATGTGAATCTGTAGATAAGAAGTCTTAACATGAAATTGTTTATGTAGGAGGATCTTGCATGGTAGTTTTATATTTCTTTTTGGTGCTTAAACTGTCAGAATAAAAAGGCTGTAGCTCCATTATGAATCAGTAAAACTACATGGCATCATCCATAAACAAGGAAGAGATATTTCCAACCTGACTGCTTTTGAATAGATTGCACTTTGGCCCGAAAAGCAGTGAAATTTTCTCAGTATCCTAACTGGATTCCCACAATGCATTCTCCCCAATCCATTGTAATGACAGCTTTCTTGTCATTAATCAGCATTCAGACTAAAAAGAAAATTGGAAGATCAATGTGTTAAAATAGCTCTAGAGGGAATAGCTTCAATAGAAATATTTTCAGTGTAAGTTATACCAAATGTTGAAACAGAACCTGGTGGAAAACATGCTTCTATTATAAGAGAGGCTTTGAACTGTATTATATTTTTAGTAGGATTTTTCTGTTTGTTTTTCTCCTCACTAGCATACTTTCTTTTTACAACAACCAAAACATCATTTGCCTCTTCATCATTAGTTATGGTATAAATCTCCCAAGAACGTTAACTTTAAAAATAACACACACACATACATATAGACTTTGAAATATATATTGCGTGTATATATATGTTCCTATATATGAGATCATTATGTTTTAAATTTTGATATAGGCCATGCCAGAAAACTTTGGGATGTCAAAATCAATATTAATTGAATGTATAGACACTTTCTGGATTTCATAAAATTTCTAAAAGCATTATTCATGTTGAATTCAAAACTGAATCTGAATATGAATATTGCTAGCCAATACTCTCTTGAGAATCCAAAAGACATGGAAATTGGCACACCACTGGTTTTTAGATTACAAAGTTTTTACAAAGGATGAATTACTAGTGGGCTTTGCTTTTTCATAACAAAACTACAGATTTTTAAATTGAAGATTGGTAAAATTATCTAGTAATTTTCCAGATTAGTTTGTTATAAAGAACATATTGATCTCTGTATAAGATGGAATGATGTTCCTTGTCTCTAAATTGCAAGCCATGCAACTCCCATTTACAGTCGCTAGACTAGTAATGCACTTCAATATTGTCTTACTGTTGGTCCTCTGCAAGGTGTCACAGTCTACCTCTAACTACTTTAGACCTTTAAGATACATTATTTCTTCATTGTTCTGCAATGACAATCTTTAGAATATTTTATTCCCTGTAAGACAAAACTTATGACTTCCATGAAAATATGAAAAGCAAAATTCCACATCTTTTCAAGGTTGTCATATTAATTCTAGGTCAAAATTCTTAAGTGCACTGCAAAATATGTTAATATAGACTTACCAAGGTTATTATGGTTGAAGTGTGGGAATTTGTGCTTCTAACACATTGACAACAATTTCCAACTTAGATTTCTCAAGTGTTAAATTTTTAGTGTCAAACTATTAAAATTAGGTGAAAATTGTTTCCTTGTCTTAATACAGTAAATGTGTTTAAGTAAAATAATGGCAATATGCAAAGAATAAGTATTCACAAAACACTTTTGCATACCGGAAGATATTAATATATTTTGTGCTTTACCAAAGACTGAAACATTTTATGTAAAGCATTTGTTGCTTTTTGATCTAAAATAATATTTTAGCCCATTTTTTTACATATGTGTCAAAGTAAAAGACATATTATGTTTTTGCATGTTTATTATATCAGCTTATAAAATTTATTCACTAATATATTTTAAGATCAAACTTCATAGCAGCAACAACTTTAGAGATACAAAATAGAATGTTAGAAGAAACACAAGACAGAAAATATGGATTATAAATTAAGTTACATAATTTCTCATTCTTTCAAGTATTTAACATTGATTGAGTTATACTTATTCAACTAATAATTTACTTCACACAGTTTTCTAGGTGATGGGAAGTAAATATAAATGCTTAATCTCTCTTAACTTGCTGAGGTCAAAGTATTGTGTGGGAAATAAACTCACAATGTGAAAATTTGGGGAGCAAAGTAATGTGAATCTCAGCTGTGGATTAAGAGGAAATATTAAATGACTCTAAAACATTTGATTTGCATTCTCTAATTTTTAAAATTAACTTCATTTCAAAAGTAAAATAATCAATAGTCTAATGATTAAATATCATATTTAGTAATTATATAGTTTTTAATATATATTATAATCTCATTTTGAATGATGTGAAATATTTATAGTTCTCTTTTAATAATGTCTCCAATGATCAATCATTACTGATTTGAGTTTATTAGATATCATAACTAAACATATTTTCATTTTAAACTTGTGAAAATTAAAAATAAAGAAAAAATCACAAAATCTAAATTAGGGTAATCAATGAGATATTTGTACTTACTAGATATATTTATATTCAGTTATTGAATTCTTATAATAATATTTTGGACTACCTCTGCTCACTGGAATGATATAAAAAGCATTATAGCAAAATAAAAAATAACATGTTGTTAACAACAGTACTTTTAAAATGTGGAATTGGTCCTTTTGCCCTCTTAAAAAATATTTTTTCATCTTTATGTCTACTTCTCATTGACCACCTATAAATTAGTTTCCCAAGCTGCCTTATTCTTAATCCTTACTTCAGTTTTTGTAAATAAACAGTGCACATATTTTAGAAGAATTGTTTGAGCTAGTTCATTAATGTTATTTTCCTCAACTTGACTCTTTAAGGGTCAGACACATGATATTGAAGTTGCAAAGGAGTTCAGAGATCATCTGGAGTCATTCTCTTCTAAATGTCCCTGGCAGACAGCAATCTCATTCTTTCTGAAATAATTTGAGTGGAAAAGATTTCAGCTTTTCACTGATGGTCAGCTCTAATTGCTAGAAAATGTTTCTTTGGCTTTCCTAAATCTGCTTTAGGAGAGAAAAAGACAATAAATCATGTTCCCCTACTTCCAAATATTAAAGTTAATGAGGGATATATTTTTGCAAACACTATCAACAGTAGCAGGGGAGCAGTGAGAGGAACCATTTCTAACTGAGGTAAAATGCCACAGAAGCCCAGGGATGGATGACACAGCGCTTCTACCTGAAGCAGGGGATGGCCCCTGGATTGGGTGTCACACAATAGAGACCTTGAAGAGAATGGGCATGGATTAGAGAAGTGATAGTTAAGGAATAAGCATTCTAGTTAGAAGGAATGAAGGGAATGGGCTTAGAAGTGGGTAATAAGGTGTTTGGAAATAATGAGAATGTATGGACTTGTTTGAATGGTGGCAGCAAAAGAACACACGTGAAAAATATAACATTAAAAAGGTAAATTTATGGTAGATCATATTAATCACAAATGCTCAGTAATAAGTCTTGATTCTTATTTTACTTTCCCTTCTCCCTCTTGCCCAAACCTGTATTTATCAAGTTCCAAGTAGTTTACTCTCAATTACAGTGAACTTTGGGTTTTATAATTGTGCAACTTAATCAATTAAATTATTAAATGTTTCTGTTTAAAAATTTTATACATGTTTTATGTAACAAGGATCCGCCACTTATCAGCTATTATTTAACCTCTGAGAGTGTCAAAATCCTCTTCTTAAAATAAGTTGTAATAGAAACACTTTATAAGAGTTATTGGGAGGATTAAGTGAATATATGTTTTTAAAAATTTATTTTCTTAGAACTGTTACTGGTAAATGGTAAGGATGATTTAAGCTTCAGTTATTATTAATAATATTAGTATCAGTAGTAGTATTATTAATGGTAGTATTATAAATTGAATAAATTATTAAATATGTAAAACAAAATTAAAATATATAAGATAATATAGGCTTAAAAAATGTTTCCACTGCTTTCAGAATTGGGAAAGCCACTAAAGACAGTTTCAATCTTCTGCATGTAGTTATTCAGTTTTCCCAGCACTATATTTTAAAAAGAGATTCTTTTCTCCAGTGTGTATTTTTGTCTGCATTGTCAAAGATTAGATGACAATATGCAAATGAGTTCAACTCTGGATTCTCAGTCTTGTTCCAAAAGTCTATGTCTCCATTCTTGTGCCAATGAAATGCTGTTTTAGTTACTATAGTCTTATGGTACAGTCTTTGAAGTCTAGTAGACTGATACCTCCCAGTTTGCTCTTTTTGCTTAAGATTGCTTTGGTTATATGAGGTCTTCTATAGTTCCATACAAAGCATATATTCATTTTTGTTGTTTCCTTTGGGGTCTTAGTCATAAATTCTTTGCCTAAGCAGATGTCTAGAAGAGTTTTTCCTATATTTTCTCCTGTAATTTTTACAATGTTATGTCTTACATTTAAATCTTTTATCCATCTTGAATGAATTCCTTTTTTTCTTTTTTATTTCAGTGTATTATGGGAGTACAAATGCTTAGGTTACATATATTGTCCTTGCCCCACCTGAGTCAGAGCTTGTGTCCATCCCCCAGATGGTGCACATCGCACTCATTGTACCACCCACCCTCTCCTCCCCTGTCCCATCTGCCCAACACCGATGAATGCTATTGCTATATGTGTACTTAGGTGTTGATCAGTTCTGTCTTGTTCATTCATACATCTCACACACATGGAACATAGTAGGTATTTATCAAATATTTGTTGCAAGAAAGAATTATAAAACACTAAAATAGCTAGTGGTGTGCTGGTAATATTTAGCAACCAGTTCTCTTCAGAAGGGGCTGATTTGTAGCATTTATTCACTAACTTATGATTTTTGAGGTATGAAATTAACCATAGTCAATAACAAACTCTCAATGTGACATCAATTAGTTCACATTTCTGAAAATGTATCAATCAGGTCTTACAAGCTGGTCTAAATCAGCTCCGGCTAAAACATATATGAATTTTCTCCTGATCACATATTTAAATCAGAAACCATTCTATATTTACTGTCTTCATTTATAATTGTAGAATATTTTTTCAGATTATTAAATATATTTTAACTAGGAGGTCTCAGTTTAAAGTATCAAATTTTTTATGAACATTTAAACTTAATCCCCATAACAAACTCCAAAGGTATGCTCAATAGTTTTACCTGTTTTATAGGAAACTGGAGTATAAAGGAATTAAGTAACTTGCGTTAGGTCACAAAGTTGATAAATGGCAGAGTTGAAATCCAACCCTAGCTCCAAGCCTGCACTCATAATCATCGTGCGCTATTACCTCGTGAGTCACTAATAAAATACATATCAGTTTTTAAAATCAAACTTATACCAAACCATAAGGGTTTGATGATTAATCAACCCCTTATTGTTAGTCCCTTTATTTATTTGTTTTGATGAAATATTTTAAGGGGCAGGTGATTGATAATCAGAGCCTGGAGGAAAACTAGAGGTTGTGTAGCCTTTGAATATTCAGCTCTGAAATTGTTGCAATGGTTATTTGTGTAGGAGTGAATCAAGTTAAATATCTAATAACCTAGTAAAATATATAAATTGCTCTTACATATTAACAATTCATTTGTATCACAGGCCAAATAATTCCTCAACTGTGCTTACCTAGAAACCAGGTGTCTCACACTAATTGGAAAAAAGATTTTAACCTCTGTCCCTCAATACCTATAGTAAAAAATGTTATAATAAAACAATAATTACTAAGAGCTAAATTTTAAATTTCCAAATGTGCTCTTTCAGATTCTTTTAATTTATTTCACCTTTAATCTAAAAAGGAATAATAACTTTTCCACATATTGAATCTGCCCCCAATTTAGGGTTTCTGCTCTTTTGTACCAAATTGATTTTTTAAATCTGTGAACAGTCTGAGAGAATTTGTTTTCCATATGTTTGTGGTATGTTCATCAAACAAGGGGCCTGGCTATGTTGCGGGAATACAGTGACTGGTGAAAAGATATATATGTTAGGCTGGTCAGCAAAATTTCCCAGAGCGTTTCTTTCTAGCTCTAGAGTCTAATTCTTACTACTAATTAAATATTATTTTACTATCTCAAGTTAATCATTATAGAGCCTTTTCCCACATTAATAATAATCTCGTATTAATAACATGGAAGTATTTAATATATGATACCAAAATTGTTGCCATTTCTTAATTAAAATATCTGTAGTATTAATATATTAGTTACTGTTATTGCAGGAGTATCTAAATATTTACATGAGAATTTTTTTATGAGAGGCTTTCTAAAGATTTCAACTATAGCCAAAAACAAATTAAGCTTTTGCACAATAGTTCTTCTGAATGCAACTCTTACATCCTTGCTGTCTGATTCTTCTCCTTCAGAAGAAGTGATCTAATCTTTTCTGGAACCCAGATGGAAAGAGCCAACACTAAATTTTAATTCAACTCAGGGCTGAAGGGAGAACTTGGCCCACTGAGAACTATATTTCTCTGAGAGTATAAAATTATCTTTAAAAAAAATAGGTTGATTTCCAATATTTGATTAAGTCCAAATGGATAAAAATTTCCACCATAAGTTGTATCAGCAAATCCCAAAAAGTGGGATAGGAGGTGGGGAGAGGGTGTTATAAAACTTTTTCAGAGTTCTATTGAAGAATATAAAATTTAAAAAAATGAAATAAAACATTTTAAAATTTTTATCATTTTGGGGGTGGCCAGTGAGGGAAGGAGGCAACAGTGGGCTGATAATAAAGTTTAACTGGGGCTGGCACAGAGACTCTTCTTCAATACCGGATATGCCTATCTGTCTCCTGTTTACCTCTTCTGTGGACACACTCACAGCCAGATGTCACAGTAGACAGACCATCCACTAGCTGACTTTCCATTGATGTCTTCTTGGGTCCTGTCCCTATGCCAGTGCCAGGTGATACTCAGTCATATCTCAGATCTCTCTCTTCTGTGTTGATTCTCTTTTGCCATGTGCACTATTTAGCTGGCTGTCATTGAATTTATTTAAGTGTACCATGTGAGGCATAAAGATTGTATTATACTCAGATGAATCATTTAATTCTAGTATTCTTGAAACTTAATTGCACATAACCACTGCTCTTGGCATTTTTATTTGGATGCGATTTTTTTTTTTTTTAGCATTGGCTAAGAGAAGAGTATTCATTTTCCTAGAAGATTTACATTTCTTCTCCCAGAGAAAAGGAGCTGAAATTATTTATAATAAAGATTTTCTGCAACTTTGCATAAATCCCCTGAGAATTACATTTCTCACAGGTTTGCTTTCGGCCTATAAATCCAAATATGGTCAACACAGAGTTTATATTTGTGCTTGAAAAGGCTGATTTCAAAACCTCAATCTCTTTCCTGGGAATATTGCGAAGAGTGCTAGCAAAATGCTGCGTCTATCACCAATCTGGTTCATTGCAATGAGAACCAACACTCTTACTCACTTACTACAAGCCCAAACTTGTGTTTAGTAATTCACATATCCTATCTCATTTAATCTAGGCAGCAACATTTGTGCAGGTACCCTTATCCTCATTTTATGAAGATAAAATAGATGAAGAAATTACTTGGCTTGCCCAGTATCACTCAGCTGGTAAGTATCAAAGGTCAAATTCACATGTGAATCTTTCTACAAATGAAATATTTGTTCTTAGCTATCATACTATAATTGTCCAGTATTGCTTTGGTGTTTTCTATTCTACTGCTTTCTTTAAAAATATAGTTTATTAATCAGTAGGATCACCATTCAAAATCACTCTAGTTCAAGATCCAATAAAGACATTGGTTTTACAATATCCCTAGATAACATTTATTAAAAATCAGTTAATTAATCATTTTTACACATATGACTTAGGTTTTCCAATGAATTTAGAAACGGAATATTTTTAATCCTTATTATCTTCAATTATTTAAAATCCCTTATTATAAATTCCAAATAAAGTTATTGTTTTTATATTTTATGTAATTAGCTACATATTTGTCCTTTTGCCTATGCTATTCAAGAATGACAATTGTGCTAAAAAAGAAAAAGGAATACCATAAAAATATCAGTTTTTACATTATAATTTTTAAACTTTAAACCTACAAAACAAGGTATTATAAGATGAACTGTTAGTTATTTATAACACTCTGGTTAAAAAAGAAAAAAGGATTACTCTGATAACTGATTACTTTCATATATTTTTTCCTATAATATGAACATTTCATATACCACAGTGGCTATAAAAGAATGTTCCAAAAGAGATTAATATAAAAAATTAGTTGTTCAGGAGCAAAATGAGAATATGGCTTTTTATATTCATAATGTCTTCACATCCAAATTTCTGATAAATTAAAAGATGCATTAGGAAAGCTGATTTTTTTCATTAGATAATGCATAGTCCATCACATAATATCTTGATCAGAGTTAGTACTCATTTACTGTTTAGTTTTTCCTTTTCAAGTACTAATAAGTAATGAAAATAACTTACCCCTGACACTTTTAATCCCTCACAGGGGTGGGGAAACTTCGGCCTTCTGATTTCAAGATTGTTCTTTTTTTAAGCCCCAAAGGAAGCAAGAAAAGCTTTTCTCTCATGACCTCTTTTTATAAAAGGATTTATTCTGTAAAATTTGGATTCAGTCAAAAGGCCACACTTAAGGAACTAGAAGGCCATATGCAGCCTTAAAGCCACAGGTTCCCCACCCCCATGTCCACTACATATTTTATTTATGTGTCTTATTATATCTATCCATTAGAATGAGATCAGGAAATTTTTGACTGATTTACTACTAAATTCCTAGTGTCTAGAACAATTTCTGGCCCACAGTATGTAGTAAATAAATACCAAATGAAGGAATAAATTTGCTTACTTTATAAGAACATATTTCCTCAGGAATAATAAATCCAGAAATAGATTTTTAAAATATCACATATGAAGAACAAGTCAGAATAAAAGGATACTGCTTGTATAGTTATAGATATGGCAAAATGCAGAGCATGAATATGTAGAGATTTATAAATAAAAGTAAAGAGCTTCTGTGATATAAAAGCACTTTGATACCAATTTATATGCAAAAACTAAGCCTGTAGCTGTCAAATATTGTGGGCAGTTCACACGGATTCCCCAGCGCATCCCCCTCTTCCCTCACAAACCACAGGGAGCCAAAGGGCATCAGCTGTTTTTCCCAGCAAGTGTGAACCAACAGCTCTTTCCTGTAAGGCACGTGCAGCTAAGATGTTTTCTTTTTAATTTAAGAAATCTAAATTTAATCTGCATGAGGTATAATGTAGTGATTCTAGTTACAAAATTCTAAATGCCAGGAGCTATCATTCTAATCATTATCATCATTGTCATCATCATCATCATCGTTGTTGTTTTCATTGCAGAGAGAAAAAAGAGTTTTAAACATTATAAATACCCCGCACTTTCTGAAAGGGAAAGTAGAAGGAACATTTAGTTCTGGTTTTCTCTTCTCTTGTTATCTCTGATTTCTTATTAGATCATCATCTAATCTAAACCTCTAATCTAATGAGCCTTTAAATGTTTATGGAAGTTAAGAGTATTGCCTTTGGAGAAGACAGAATTTCACTTGAATTCCAATTCTACTACTCAGTTCCATATAATGTGACCATCCTGGTGATTATTATTTGCTCCCTTCTCACCCTACTCTGTGCTCCTAGAGCCCAAGCTCCATGGGCAGCCTTGCTCTCTGGCTTCCAGTTGGGTTCAGCCAATAGAAGGCACTAGATGAAGCCTAGAGAGTTAAAGAAGCAGGATGTTGGGTATTTATTTTCCCTACTCGTGCTTGCCTAGCCTCACAATAGTCTTCCAGTAGCTCTGCTCCTCTCTGTCACAACTCCTATTGGTATGTGTATCTCCCCTTCTCAGGCCCCCATGGTTCAGACACCAACATTCTTTCCCCTTTGTTTTTCTGGTATGAGATATGATGGCTTCCTGCTATCGTTCCTGCCTGAGTGTTTAACCATTCCTTGTTAGTTCCCTAACCCTGCCCTCTACTCTGTAAATAGTCCCTTCTATAGGGACCAACAGACACACCAAATAAAACATCAAAACTATGCAGAAAAGATGAAATCATGTCATATGCCCAATATGTAGTATTATTTTTGAAAGAGTTTTAATTAACTTAAATGAATTTTGGTATTCTAAAATAAAGTTGTGCTGAGGGAGAGGTTCTTACAGGTTTAATTACAGTTACAGCTATCAGAACTAGTCTTTTTTGGTGCTAGTTGAAACTAAAATATTTTCCTTGATTTAACTTTCAGTTTACTTGCTTTAGCTATAAAAGAGCAATGGAAATGTTGTTTCTCCAAATAAATAAATAAAATGCAACTAGTAATATAATTATTGGTTTTTAAGTGGTTATTCAACTTGAAAGAATGATTCAAAACCTATATATTTGTGTGCAATTTATCTCCCATAGAAATGAGAGTTAAGAAGACTCTGAGAATGCTAATACCTTTTGCAGTACAAAGTAATTTGTCCATGAAGTAAAAAAAAAAATGCTTTAAATCTTTTTCAATGCATTTACTTCTATAGTGAATGGGTTAAGCAGTATCAAGTATGTATATAGTAGTAATAATTTATTTCTTCAGGATAGAATTAGATTTTAGATTATAATTGAATTTTAGATTTTCAAACTTTGTATAAGTTTTTAATACTTTTCTTGGCTGTGTATAAATTACAAGAACCAGTAACACTGAAACAAGAAAAATGCTTGCTAAAAAATTATTTTGCAGAGTAGCATGTGATTTGGCTGTTTCCAAAATTTTCTAAAATGAAATCTAAAAATGTTAACAAATACTTCTATTGTTTTAGTAACTCGTAAGTATACATCAGAACAAGACATTTCTAACTGACACAAATTGGCACTCCAACTGCTTCATTAATTTGAACTTAAAATTGCCAAATATGTTCATATAAAGCTGTCAAGGTGGCAGTCTGCACTCGGTTCTTGGTATGCTCTTGGCTGAAGAATGACCGTGAAGAATGACCAGACCAAAGTGTTGGGTCCAACCTCTTGGCAGACTGTTATCCTAGTCCTTTGGCTCCTTGCTTGGAAAAAAATCACAAGCAGGACCTGTGTGACAGAATGACCACAAGCAAGATGCAGTTTCATATGAGTAGCTTTTTATTATAAAATGAAATATGTCTGTCTTCATGAGTGGTGAGAGACAGACAGACAGACTGACTGACTGACTAAATGACTTGCTCTGGGAATTCTCCAGTTGTTTCCTATTATTGGCCTGGTCTGGGAAAGGGCTTTCGGGAGGTGTGGGATGGTACCAAATGCTTAACAGGTGTTCTTAAGTTTGTATTTACCATATAAGAGCTCTTTCTCTGAAAGCCCTACCTGGGGGGTGAGCAGGAATGAACCACGATGTAGATTTAAGCTAATGACATAATAATTAGTCTTAGGTTACTCTAGGTCTGCAGTCCCTAACCCTCTGGGCTGCAGCCCAGTACTGGTCAGTGGCCTGTTAGGAAAACAGAGCCTGGTATCACCGCCTGAGCTGCACCTTACTAGCTCCTCTCCCTTCCCCATCCCTGGAAAAATTGTCTTCCACGAAACCTGTCCCTGGTGCCAAAAAGGTTGGAGACTGCTACTCTAAGTCACTTTCCAAATCTTATTATGCCTAGGCTGGGGAATTCCCAGATTGGTAAAACGTTCCCTCCTTCCCCAGGTGTAGCAGTTGCTCAGGATAGGATTAATGGTGGAGCAATACCAAAACAGAGTGCCCGCCCTCATCCTTCTTCTCTGGAGGGCCAGTTGCTCCAGGCAGCACCAAATCAGGGCACCCTTGGCCCTAGAAGAGCCTGAGATCCTAGCTATCTACCTAACAAAGCCTCTTAACTAAACTTTTCTTTTACAAATAAATATCAT
>CAUYPO010060771.1:0-20000 GCA_963574435.1 Cheirogaleus major
CTGTACTTGCTGCTCAGTTTTGCTGTGAACCCAAAACTGCTCTAAAAAATAAACCTTATTAAAAATGTATTAACTAAAAAAATACATAAGTGATGAATCAGAGAGAGGGATAAAAGCATTGAGTAGCAGAGCCTAGTTTTCAACAATACTGCCTTATTAAGAAAAAGTTTGCTTTCTTCCCTGGCATTTCCCATTCCCCACTCCATCCCTATGTTTACCCTTTTAAGCATTCAGTCATTTTGTTTTTCTCCATGCGCTCATTTTATCAAAGTATAATCTCATATTAGTATTTCCATATTTTAGGGTGGATACACTTTATAGCCTAGACCCTAGACCACCCATGCTGAGATAGTCATACAGTAACGGGCTCATCTCTAGCTGAGCACAGTCCTATGTGTCTAGTTCCTATTTGCTCCCAAACTTTCCTGTCTCCTCCCCTCCTTCCTTTCTATTCCCAGCTCACAGGAACTCTGGATCTAGAACTCTGGGACCCATGGTAGAGTAGACATGCTAGGTTACACTGGTTTGCTCTGGCCAGTGCCAGTCCCAAGCCTTTGAGTTTCTTTTGCCTTCACCAACTCCAAGACATTCAAGCCTGGTCATTTTGGCAGGAATGGGGCTGCAAGGGAGACGTCAAATACTTCTTTTTACCCATTAGTTACATTCCACTTCAGAGGGCTTGACCAACTCCCAGGGTGAGTTGCTTTTGTAGAGTTTTTCAGTGGGCATGTCACAGGTTGCAGGTGTCTACAAGATGTAGATGGCTTTAAATTTTTATAGACTTTAAAAAATTTTAAACCATTTAAGAACTAATAAAAATTTTACACATTCGAATTGGATACCCATATGCAGAAGAAAGACTCTGAATCTTTACCTGTCACCATAAACAAAAATTAACTCAAAATGGAAAAATCTTACATGTAAGACCTGAAACCATAAACATTCTAGAAGAAAATGTAGGAAAAACTCTTCTGAACATAGGCCTAAGCAAAAAATTTATGACTGAGACCCCAAAAGCAAATGCAACAAAAACAAAAATAAACAAATGTGACTTGTTAAACTAAAAAGCTTCTGCATAGCAAAAGAAATAATCAACAGAGTAAATAGACAACCTACAGAATGGGAGACAATATTTGCAAGCTATACATTCAAAAAAGGACTAAAATCCAGAATCTATAAGAAATTCAAACAACTCAGCAAGAAAAAAAACAAACAACCCGATTAAAAAGTGAACAAATGACATCAACACACATTTTTCAAAAGAAGACATACAAATGGCCAAGAAACCTGAAGAGATGCTCAACATCACTAATTATCAGAGAAATGCAAATTAAAACCACAATGAGATACCATGTCACTCCAATCAGATTGGCCATTATTAAAAAGTCAAAAAACAGGCCAGGCGCGGTGGCTCAGGCCTGTAATCCTAGCACTCTGGGAGGCCGAGGCGGGCGGATCATTTGAGCTCAGGAGTTCGAGACCAGCCTGAGCAAGAGAGAGACCACATCTCCACTAAAAAATAGAAAAAAATTAGCTGGGCATAGTGGCACATGCCTGTAGTCCCAGCTACTCAGGAGGCTGAGGCAGGAGGATCGCCTGAGCCCAGGAGTTTGAGGTTGCTATGAGCTAGGCTGACCCCATGGCACTCTAGCCCGGGCAACAGAGTCAGATTGTCTCAAAAAAAAAAAAAAAGAGTGGTTCAGGCGCCTGCAAAGGTGAGGCATTTGATTGGCAGTCCTGCTGCCACCTGCTATTCAGTAGTGAAATGAGAACCAGCAGCCCTTTGCCTCATGTGTACACTTTGCCTTGGTGGTTTATTAATTGATTGGAAACGTCATTTTAGAGATTCTTTTTTAAATATCAGGTGTGCTGACTACAGGCTCATATTCTACTGTTATGAAACTGGTTTTTTAAAGTTAGCATCTTCTGGCCGGGTGCGGTGGCTCATGCCTGTAATCCTAGCACTTTGGGAGGCCGAGGATTACTTGAGCTCAGGAATTCGAGACCAGCCTGAGCAAGAGTGAGACCCCGTCTCTACTATAAATAGAAAGAAATTAGCCAAACAACTAAAAATAGAAAAAAAATTAGCCGGGCGCGGTGGCGCATGCCTATAGTCCCAGCTACTCGGGAGGCTGAGGCAGGATTGCTTGAGCCCAGGAGTTTGAGGTTGCTGTGAGCTAGGCTGACACCATGGCACTCTAGCCCAGGCAACAGAGTGGGACTCTGTCTCAATCAATCAATCAATAAAGTAAGTAAGTTAGCATCTTCTTATTTTGCTGTTCACTAATCAGACTTATTAAAAAATTAGGTCAAAACCAGGATTAGGAATTGGGAATTTTTCATATTTGTTCCTTTGATCACTTTTGTTTTTTGTTATTATGGATCTGTGTTCTGTCAGAACCTGGTATTTCCTCCAAGTTTATTATCATTTTCTGATTGATTACATTTGCTTTAAAATGTTTTAAAACTTACTGAAGTTCAGCTTTTAAGTTTAATGTTTTTCCTGGAGAGTAATGTTTAAGGTTTTGATATCTCAGTCACCCAGGCTAGAGTGTAGTGGCTGGATCATAGCTTACTGTAACCTTGAACTGCTGGGCTCAAGCGATCTTTCTGCCTCAGCCTCCCAAGTAGCTGGGACTACAGGCGCACACCACCACACCTGGCTAATATTCTTTTATTTTTTGCAGAGAGGAGCTCTCGCTATGTTGTCCAGGCTAGTCTTGAACTCCTGGCCTAAAGTGATCCTCCCACGTCAACCTCACAAAGGGCTGTGATTACAGGCCTAAGCTACTGCGCCTAGCCTCTTGTCTCCCTTTTTAAAATACTATTTTTATGTCTTTAATTGAGGAAAGTAGGAATAGGGAGAAAGATATAGGATGGCTATGATCCTATGTAAAATTTTCCTTACCCCTCCTCATCCTTGTTTAAAAAAAAATTGACTACTGTTAATTACAGTTCCATGTCTTTAGAAGAGAGTTATGTCCCTGTTTACCTTCTGTGACTCTGTGACTACTTTTACATTGTTTTGTACACAATCCAAACTGAAGAGTACATTAATACATTGTCAATTTAGGTGTGTAGGTGAACCATTTTTCTTAGCCATTCAGGTCTTGAGGAAGCAGAAGGTGGTGGTCCATTCTGAACTTAGAGTAAATTTGAATATGTTGCAGGTTAAGGCCTTTTGAAGCCAAGCACGAGTCTTTATGGGGCAGTAAGTCTTCCGGTTATTCTGTTTACTTCATAAACATACTTTCCAAAGAAATGCAGGGATGGAAAGATGTGTGTTTCCTGAAATAGTTTCATTTATATGTTGTTACATGGTACAGGTTTACATCTGTGGGAGAGTATTTGAATATTATGTTCATAAAATAGAAGGTGGAGTAAAATGAGCAAAAGCACTCCATAAACTGCTAAAAAAGTTTTTCTTCTGGATACCATGACAACAAAAATAACTATGACAGTAACCAATGCTTATGGAGTGCTTGTATGTGAGGCCCTGGACTCAGCAGTTTGCTTTAAGCATCCTGTGCTAATCCTGAGGACACCCTTTGAAAGGGTTAGAGGTAGCCGTTTTTGACAAATGAGAAAGTAGCTCAATGAGGGTCCAGTGACTGGTCTGAGGCCACCTGGTTAGCAACTGGAAAAACCAGGATTCCAAACCCAAATCTGCTAGACTCCAGAGCTGTGTGAAATCTTAACCACTGTGCTGTCCTCCCATTCATGTATTGTCTTGGTATGTATATTTTAAACGTTTTGGCTTAGATACCATCTTCTGTGTTTCTCAGTCATATAGTGAGAAATTGAAAATTCTCTCAGAGGTTTTTCTGTATGGAACAGAGTAGATTTCCTAAGACCAATGCCATCTTTGACTTCTTAGGCTGGAAATTTCCAATGTCCAAATTATCAGTAGTTGGAATTTTTTATTGGATACGTAGATATAAATAATTTTCAATTAATTTCTCGTTGGATTGATCAAAATGCCTGGATCTATAATAGCTTTTTTAATCCTATAATTTGGGATATAGCAGTATCAGTGAAATGATGGGGTATAGTCAGTATCATGAAATGATTTTGCTTCTAAAATTATAAATATAGCTGTGAAGATACTTATCTAAATTCAGCCTTAAATTTGTAGTAGAAGTCCTAATTAGTTGACTTTAATTTTTCATGTGTCATGATTTTTCTATTTAGTGTCAGGTCTTTTATTTGAATTGATTATTTCTAAGCACCAAAGATGACTTTGAACTTATAATGAACTTATATCTGTTGGCTTAAAGGTATATGCAAATCTCAAAATGATTTTGATATTAGTTTTTTTTTAATTTTTGAAATATACATTTCTATCCTTAAGAATGCTTATTTTCTTCAGAAAACTTTCTTAAAATTTTCCCTTTTACCCAATTTGTATAAACATGTAGTTTAGGGTAGTCTTTCATTTTATAGGCAAACAGGGAGGGGGTCAGTGGATAAAGATTTTCTGTTAGCATATTAGAGTCAATAAATAACATAACATAGATGTGTATTTGAATAATAATTGCTAAAATATCAGCATTGTGCTTAAATAATAAAATATCTTTTTTTAAATACTAGTCAAGTGCAATAATGAGAAGGAAGGCAAGAGTAGAATAAGGAGTTCAGTCTGTAACTGTGAACAGTTAATTGAGATAACTCACTACCTTTGGACCAGTCAAGATATCTTTTATATTTGACTTGATTACTTGGTAAAGAAGGGATCAGTTTTGACATTTCTAGACTGAACTTTGTTTTAATCCCTTTTGGTGTTTGGTTATATGAATGCGTAGTTAGATTTGGGGGTAAAGCCCAGAAATTGGCCATTTATCCAAATTTTAATGTTTCACTATTGGAATTTAAAACATGTCTTCTTATATGCCACTGGCACTAAAGTTGATTCTTAAATCAACCTGGTGAGATTATTATATTGCTATTCTTTGCAATACTTGGAATATTTTTCCCCACCACCTATTTTAAGCTAGATTTTTTGAAGAGTAGGGTGGAGGGTGGTAATGCAATTGGATTTACTTAAACACACACATAATGAATGACAAAGGAAATAATAGCGTGGCATTTTTTCTGTAAAGTTAGGCACTTACCAGTTTTTCTCTGCTCCTTAATTTTATAGAGCCAGAATGAAGAATGGGGAGGTTTGTCTGAGGATATCTTATGATAAAGAGCAGTCTAAGGCTTTAGTCCCTTTGACCCCCAACTTATTTATTGGTAACTACTAAATTTACCATTTTTGTGGCATGGATAAAATGGGGTGCTATGCAAAGACCATTGCACGTGAGATGATTTCAAGTCCTTGCTTGATCCATGAAGATCAAATAGTTAAATACTGGGAGGTGGGCTTTAACCCTTAGCGGTAGATGCATGATGGTGTTGATCAGCGCTTTGAGATGTGTCAGCCTGTCTTTTTTATACTAACAGCATCATTTTGAAATTTGTGGTGTTTTTTTTTTTTCTTTTGAGCTTTGTTTGCTGTTGGTATCGTTTCTCACTAAAGTAATCTGTGAAATGCAAAATAAGTTAGGTACCAAAAGCAAGCATTACACTCATGAATTTGCTTCTACTTTTGAGATGATCCACTTTATGAATAGATTTACTGGATTTACAGTTGTTTATCTGCCTTGTCTAGAAAGTGGTGCTCTATGGAGAATTAGTGCTGCTAAAATTGATTTTAGTTCTGGGGGCTGCATGATATATCTTAGTACTATGCTATATCTTTGTGAAAGTAATAATTAATAAGTCCGTGGGATGGCATAAAAATGGAACGGTAAGACTCTTAGGAGAAAATGTGATTTCTTTTTGAAAAGAAGCTTTTGTAACTTAAAATTATTTTAAGTTAAATAAGTACTTTTTGAAGTATTTAATAACATGCCTTTTAATATGATGTTTTGGGTTTTTTGAAAGTCAAGTCTTGCTATAATTAAGAATACTACTAGTCAAACTCAAGAATATCTTAAATTATTTTAAAAGAGATGCTTTCAAATATATATAATGTCATTCAAGAGAAAAAAGCATTTTGATATAAATCCTCTTAAAATTTGCTTTAATAAGACAAACTCCTGTAATTCCTTTGTGTAATTACCACAGTTTATGTAAAAACCTTTAAGCCTAAACCTCTTTCTTTTAAATTGGGTTAAAAGTTAACAAAGCTGTAGTCTTTTATGCCAGCATATTTTAGTTTTTTATAGATAAATGTAATTGGAGGCTCCTAGACCAAATTCTGGATAAACGACCTTTGGTTATATTAGTGCTTGAAATCAGCGGTCCGCAACCTTTTTGGCACCAGGAACCATTTTCATGGAAGACAGTTTTTCCAAGGACCGGGGCAGGGGGGTGGGTAGGGGATTGTTTCAGGATGATTAAAGAGCATTACATTTATTATGCACTTTATTTCTATTATTATTATATTATAATATATAATTAAATAATTATACAACTCACCATAGGTTGGGGACCCTTGCTTGAAATGGAAAATACAGAAGACCAGATACAGAAAATTTAGAAAACAGAACAAATCTTACCTTTTACTTAATATTTAATAAGAAACAATTTGGCCAATGTCTTTGGTCACTGGTTTTCAGGTTGTAATCATTTTGCTGTATGTTTGTGGTTTTGAGCTTTTTTCTTCATCTGCTTTTCAGAATTTTGAGGATTTTCTCCCTTTCTGTTTCATTTCTAACTCATTTTGAGCCATCTCTTGCTACTCTACACTGTTTGTAATGATGAAGAGTAGGAATACCTTAAAATATCCAGTAACTATAAATCTGATCTTTAGGAGTTTTTGACTAGAACCCATAGTAATAAATACATTTTTATATCATTGTGATATACAAATAGAAACTGAAAAACAAATTTATTGAATAATACTCTGATTTCTTGTTTTGTAATCTCATATTTTCTATTCTATTCTATTTTTCTTTTTTAAAATGCCGATCCTTATCAGCAATTGATTTCATGAGCTCTAGGGTTGGAATCTGCACAGGGGCCTGCAAAGAGCATATTCTAAGGCAGGGGCCCTCAAACTTTTTAAACAGGGGGCCAGTTCACTGTCCCTAAGACTGTTGGAGGGCCGGACTATAGTTTATTTTTTTTATTTTATTTATTAATTTTTTTGAGACAGAGTCTCACTCTGTTGCCCCGGCTAGAGTGCCGTGGCATCAGCCTCGCTCACAGCAACCTCAAACTCCTGGGCTCAGGAGATCCTTCTGCCTCAGCATCCCGAGTAGCTGGGACTACAGGCATGTGCCACCATGCCCGGCTAATTTTTTCTATATTTTAGTTGGCCAATTAATTTCTTTCTATTTGTTTAGTAGAGATGGGGTCTCGCTCTTGCTCAGGCTGGTTTCGAACTCCTGAGCTCAAACAATCCGCCCACCTCGGCCTCCCAGAGAGCTAGGATTATAGGCGTGAGCCACCGCGCCCGGCCTATCTAATTATATTTCTACACAACTGTTCATACTTTGTTGAACCCAAGCATAAAAATGGAAAATATCCCTTGTTTGTTTGGGTTTTTATTCTTAGGGCTCCATGTATACACGTTAACTAAATGTGTGTTCCCCTTCTCCTATTAATCAACCTGCCTCATGTCTGTGATATTGTTAGTGAACCTTTAGGGGGCCAAGGCCACAAGGAACAATGAAAGTACTTGAGATAAAGGAAAAGCTATTACAAACATAAGGAAAGAGTAAATGACTATAAAATGATCATTAATACAACAAAAAAATCTCTTAAAAGTAAAATAAATAATTAACAGAAGAGTTGGAGGGAAAAGTTGATGTAGCCATTCAAAGAGTAAACATTAAAAATAGAAGATATAAAGTGACAAAACGGTGATATCAAAATTATAAGTCCAGTCCGGTCATTGCAACGTGTGAATTTTAGGAATTAAAAAAACTTATGACAGTGAAAATGACGAAGTATATTACACACGCACACGCGCATGTACTCACATGTACACACGCATGCACACACACAAACACGCGAATTTCCAAAAACTGATGAATTGTGTTTCTAGTATATGGAGGGAAAAATTAATAAAGTCACTTTCTTTAGAAATTTCATAAAATTCCAGACAAATATGAGCTCAAATCACCTAATTACTTTTTTTAAAGTCATATTTAAAAATAGGGTGGTGTTGGAAGACTTGTCAAATGGCAACACCAAAGAAAAGATAGCAATGCCTTTGAAATTCTGATAAAAATTAAGTCCAATAAATAATTCTATAGAAAACTAAACTGAGAATAAATTAATGATTTTTACACATGCAAAATATCACTTTATTTTCCATGTGGTGTTCTTCAAGAAACTATTGGAATAGTTTTAACATCAAAATAAGTTAGTAAAGGAAGATGGATAAGATCAGAATCTCAGAAGAGAGGTGACAGGAGTCACCATGACAAAAAGGAAAATAGATTCCAAGAAGATGACGAAGCATCAGGTCTGAAGCTGCTTTTCCAGAGATAAGCAAGAAACAGGAACAAGAGCTCTGATGTCTTTAAGAAAAGTGGATATTATAAGCTATTTAGTCTGTTACACTATATCAGGAGAAGATTTTAATTCCTGATAGCAAAAATTTAGACATAACATATTGATAAGTTTACAGAAAATTAAACAAATGGCAATGAGAACAATTATCAACCTCAGAAAAAACAAATTTTTAAATAAAAAAGACTGCTTAATTATAGTATGCTACATGACTGCACTGTGAATAATAATATTTGTATAATCCTGGTAATGTAAACTGTTTTGAGCCATCTAAAATTTAGGATATAATTATATTGGGAGTTTGAGAGAAGAGCACAAACATGAGTGTGTGAGAGAAATGGAAAACAGTAAAGCTGGAAGTGCTGTAAGTGATCAAAATATTGATCATTGATTTTGAAAAGTCATTGGATAATATTTAACTCTAAAATATCAACAAATGGCAGTATTAACTTTCTATTTACAAATATGGAGGTGATTGCTAAAATAAATTATTTCACAATTTGAAAGTAATTACCAATTAGAAATGAAAAAAGAGATGTTTAGGGGTAGGGTGAATAAAAGAAAATCACTAGTTTTTATAATGATTTTTATGGAAATATTTGATTTCTTAAAAAAACAAATATTTGCATAATTTTAAAATGGTGCTTTATTTCATCCATTTATTTTATCTCTCAGTGGCTTTGTCAAGAACGCTTTTCAAATGACCCTACAGTCCATTGTAATTACAGTTTCTCTGATTTTACTCATTAGTCCCCTTCTACATATAATTATTTTCTGCTTTCTTTGCATTACCCTAACTTACATATTTGTCAAAATCAAATAAAATCCCATAATGAGTGTTTTACCACGCCTGTGTATTTGTGCAACCATTGTATCATTCATCCATGCATTCATTCACTTATTCATAGGGAAGTTTAAATTTTTCCCCTGAAGTTTGGATAATTTGAGTCTATAAAACAAACTAATAACAGATTATCAAGAAAAAATAATCAAATTTTATTACATGCACATGCTTCCAGAGGACTTATATAAAATATAAAAACTCAAGGAAAAGCTAGATGATTTGTGCTTTTATACCATCTTGAGGATACAGAGAGTACAGGGGCTTGGAGAATGGCCAAACAGGTATGGAAAGTAGAGAACAGGAAAGATCTTAATATAAATGCATTTATTAAGAAATATATTTCTTCATAAATAGATAGGATAAAACACAGCTAGGAATGGCAATGAAATGATACTAGCATCCACTTTCTTCCAGGAACTTGACACACATTTTACATAATTTAAAAAATATTTTCATATTTTATTCTCATTTTATAGATAGAGTCTTAGTGATTTTTTCAAAGTCACAAGCTGAAAGAGTTGAGAAACTAAAATTTAATTCCTTGTTGTTCCAATGCCAAAGTCCATACTGTTCCACAGCTGCTCCATATATGTGAGTAGAATGAGAACAAAATCTGCTTTGTTCTTTTTTTAACATGCCGCTTCACAATGTGTTTGTGAATGATTGAGTGGCAGCACAGAGGCTGAAAGCAGACGTGTGGATATCAAAGACAAAATTTACCTAATTCATCATTGTGAAAGGTCTAATATGGCACAGCTATTTATAACGATCAACTCTCTCTCTCTCTCTCTCTCTCTCTCTCTCTCTCTCTGTCTCTCTCTAACATACACGTGCATATATAGCATGTAAGTGTGAAGTGAACGGTTCCCCTTGGCCCTCCAAAGATTCTCTGAAAAATCATCTCACACAAAGCAGACTGATTGGAGAAAAGGCATACAAATTTATTTAACATGTATATGTGAGAGCCTTCAGAATGAAGGCTCAAAGAAACAGGAAATTGTCAATTTTATGCTTGAGTTCAACAAAGTGTGGGCAGCCCTGTGGAAATATGATTGGACAATCAGAGTATGATCTAATGTTAATTGGCTAAGTGAGCAAACTCAGCAAGGCTTGTCCATCTAGAATTCAGGGGTCCTCAAACTTTTTAAACAGGGGGCCAGTTCACTGTCCCTCAGACCGTTGGAGGGCCAGATTATAGTTTTAAAAAAACTATGAACAAATTCCTATGCACACTGCACATGTCTTATTTTGAAGTAAAAAAAGAAACGGGCAAAACACTCGCATGTGGCCCGCGGGCCATAGAGGATACCTGGTAGATTCTTCTTGGCCTCAATAAGCATGGATCCTTCCTTCTGGGTATGGAACAGGACCTTCTCTGGAATGGGAGTCTTATGACCTACTGTCAAAAAAGTTAGGTCAGATAATTTCTTTATGACCAGTTTTTACATAAAATATTTTTATGTTCTATGGCTGACTTTTGAGGAAAGGAATTCCAGGTTCTATGACCTGCCATGGGGAAGAATGATTCTAGATTCTATGGCTAGCCTCAGGGGAAAATGAAAACAAGAAACTGGAGGTCAGCATGTGGTCAGAGAAAAACTTTTGCTTTTGAGGCCTTCATTTTGGGGTACTATTTTCTGAGCCTCAACAAGCACTACACCATCACACAATTGCAGAAATTATTTTATTCAATCATTAGTACAATAGAAAGAATATTAATGAGGACCATCTTAAAGAAAAGGAAGAAGACCCATGGATGCTTTAGAGGCAAGTAAAAATGGATATCGTTGGTAATTCTCATGAAAGTCATGGAGAATGATGGAGAAGGTCTTATTTTGGAATATGTTAGAGCAGATGGCCCTGGCTCTTAGCTCTTTCCTTGAAAGACAAAGGATAGTGTGAGGGACATTGGAGAAAAAAAATTTATTTTAGGACACAAGACACATAAAGTTCAACATTCACACACACACACACACACACACACACACAACACACATACACATGCACAGATCTAATAAGTAATCTTGTTAACATGTTTGACAAAGAAAGGTGTCTGAGTTTTTTCTATTCTGTAGAATCTTCTCTTATTTTATTATGATAATTTATATGAATATATTTTATGAGAGATCCAGAGAAACCTGAAGAGAGGTAGAAATGTGGCAGCAGCAGCTGTCTTGATAATATGATACAAACTTTGTCAATGACAGTACATTTCAAGAGATCAATTTGAATAAAATATAAGCATTTGCTGGAGGCCCTCAGTTTTGGAAATTTTGGGGTTTTTATTTATTTGTTTTTTGTCAAGTACTCTGTTCTTCTTATCTCAATTGTTTTTCTAATATTCTTACTAGTTTTTCATTACTAAGAAAGTGATTTCTGATCCTTTTTTTTCATTGTCTACTACATCCACAATCACTATGATCTATGCAGGATGACATACATTTTGGTTTTTTTGGTAGTATTATCTAGAGATTGAAAGGCAGCAGAGGTATAAATAATCTTGGATAATTCCATAGACAATATTTTTTTTTAAATTTCAAAGTAACTTGTTTATCGTTTTGTATTTGAATGTTACTTTTCAGAAGCAAAACCAGCTACCTCCACACTCATCCTGCCCTGAGAACTGAAAGTATACCTTTCTCTTTACATTAACGTGACCTTGCTATCAGTCCATCTTTAGTAACATGATTGTATTTTTCTAGGGCTGTGCTGCCTAAGAAAATTATCTGATTGTTCAGTATAAGAATTACCTTAAAGGCCCAACAACTTTTCAATGGAAAATGAAGATTTTGGAATGGAAAATGGAAATGAGACTTGGAAAATGAGAAATGGAAAATGGAAAATGAGATTTTTTTCCCTGAGATTCTTCGCATCCCTCACCATACAATCTTTGCCTTGCTGTTTCCATAAATCCTAAACTGTTGTGTCATGATTCTTACTTAATCCTACTCAAGTCTTTGCATTGAAAGGCCTATCAACAACCAAACTTCCAATTTTCAATACTTTCCAAACTTAACTCCTCCCTCTAAGACACTGTTAAAGCTTTTTGAGGTAATGTTCTCCCTTGTTATGATAAGAAACAAACTCAGTTTTACTTTATTAATAGGTGTGTTAGTGGTATTTGGGGAGACTGCTTTTGACTCCTTGATTGTGCGTAGTAACATTGTTGGAGAAAAGAAAGTTAAGCATAAGAATTCACATGGAGTGTGTTCTATCTCCTGCCTCTACTAGGCTATAATGCTTTGTGCACAAAAAATACCATTTAGAAAAAAAACAAACTTCAGGACTTACCAGTCATTTACATATATGGTGAAAAATTTCTTCATATTCTTTACCAGAAAGTGATGTGATACAAGGAAGCAGACAGACATGAAGTTAGAAGGAAATGAATAGTCTAAGTCAACAAATGATTTTCAGCTGGCCATCTCTCTAACATCTCATTTCTATTTTCCATCTGCTTAATAGTTGTACAAGTTTGGGAATGTTACTCTGTCTTTTAAACACTATGTGTATTCCATTTAAAATGAAAGTAATAACATTCCTGCTTCACAGGCTGACTGAAATTAACCCTGTGCTTTGCATATAGAAAGTGTTTATCATGTTTGAATTTCTTTTGCAAATAAAAACAATGTGTGTTGTTTTACACATGACTTCCCCATTCTTTTATTCACATTTATGAAAAAAAGATAAAATTGCAGAATCTATAGGATATAATAAATTCTTTGTTTTTATTGTTTAAAAGCTAAAATCAAGTAATAAGATGATAAATCTGAGAGGGAAAATGAAAACGATCAGAGGGAAAGCAAAGATTATTATATGAATAACTGCTTTTACTCTACCATTGACCATTTCCTACCCCCTCACACACACATACCTGACAAATAAGAGGAGATGAGCAAGGGGAGTTGATAGAACTTCCCCTAAAATTTCAAAGAAACTGAGAGAGGACTAAAAGAATATACATTTCAAACTGGAGTGGAATGAAAACAGATGAAATGTTTACAAAATGACAAACATTAAATTGTTAAAAATCAAACTTATAATTCTCATATAGATATAAAAATGAGCCCATGTTAAAGATAAATAACATCTTATTTATCTTTTCTCTAAACAATAGCTCCTTAATGAGGAAACTGATAAGATGTTACATTCAGTTCAAAGGAGACTGTAAATGTGGTGAGTATATAGATTAACAATATTGAAATGAGTGTACAAATAAAAGCGCAATTGTTTTTTTTTTTCTTCCCACACTGGTGAAGGAAATCAACTGAACCTCTACTAAATCAAAGTTATTTGCATGTCTATAGGTAACAAATTATTTTTCTGTAATTTATTTACAGCATAAAGTTTACAAAACTGCTCATACTCAGTGAAAGACTAGAATAAAATAAACTGAAAGGGGGTGTTCTAGATAAAGCATACCTTTCTGCTGAAGCACAAACTATTCCCATATATCTGCCCACATAGTTAAAAAATAATCTCAAGAATGATTATTATAGGCAACAAAATAAAGCTGGCCTTACTACATTGGGCCTGATTATTTTCATAGGTACAACAAGACTCTTTGCATATCATAAAGGTCTTCTTAAATTTACTTTGCTGGAAGTTTTCAAAAGAAATCACACATTAGACTTTTAAGAGCCTCTATTATTTGCTATCTTGGATGTAGAAAGCCAACTCAACACTAAGAAAGTTTCTCTATGGGATTTGAACTCCAGTACTTATAACTTTGGATAATTTCCTCTTTTGTCGAAGTCCCCAAATACCCAAAGGTGCCTGGCCTTCCATCAGTGATGTCCCTTACCACCTGTAATGCTGGGCATTGTAAGTCAGGTACTAGGTCAATTTTCCTGGAAGAGGTTTTTAAGTATTAGACTCCAAGAATCAACCTGAGCTCCTTCAAAGTGGCTGGTGTTGGGGTGAGGGGAACACTTTCCTTTTCCATCTGAAGTTTTGCTGAAAAATCAACTGACAAAAGTCAGATTAATAGGAGAAAAGGCATATAAATTTATTATTAATAACATGCATGCAGGGAAAACAACAGAGTCATTACCCCAATCCCCCAATGAGGTACAAAGCTTATATACCTTATTTGCATAGGAGAAGAAGGAGATGAGGAACATAGATAATTATTTTGAAGGGCAGTAAGTGATTATTAGGGAGAATGAATGGACCAGGAAGACATAACTTGTAATGATTAACTTGTAAATGATTCTCTTTGAAAACTGAATAAGCCAGATGGGCAGGCATTATCTTGTGAGAAACTCCATCCGTGTGTGGTTCCATTCCTCAGTCTTCTTTTCTGAAATAGATAATGAGATTTTAGGGAGGGGCTAGAAGGCAATTATGTTTCTTTTGGTGAGCTTTCTTGGTCAGATGAGAAAATTCCAGAGAGTCCCTCCATGCACTGGGAGGCAGAGGAACAAGACAAAGTTAGAAGGACTTTGATTCTGAGGCTTTTATTTGAGGACTTTCAGTTTTCAAAAGCACTCAGTATGCCCAAGTACCCTATTTTGGGGAATTATTTTCTGCACCCCAACACTGGTTATCCCTGATTAAATGTCCTTCATTATTAAATACCAGAGTCCAGATAAGGTCTGATTGCATAACCAGTACTCCCAGTTAATACAGTGGTAATCAATCCTACCCTTCTAAACAAGAGGAGAGATTCTTATTGGACTTATGCAAATAACTTAATAGCCATATAAAGGAAGAAAACTTAATATGATTCTCTGAACTCTTGGGGGAAGATGGTTGGAGGGAGGACAGTAAAGAGTCAGATGCCATTTAAAAATATTTCCTTTCAGTTTACAAAGGCATAATCTACTAAATCTACTAAACTATTATGGGAAACAGTTACGTTAACAAGAAAAAACTCTATTATATAAAAAATAGAACATTAAAACAATATCAATGATATTTCAAATAAATAGAACAATAACATTTCCATTGCTAGTCTATTCATTCCTATATAATTCATTCTTATGCTGCTGGATACTGGGTTAGCAGTCTCATGAAACCACCTGGAAAGTTGTCTAGGAAAAACTCCAGAAACCCTGACTCAGCTCACTGGTATGGGTGATGACATCAAAAGCTTACAACCGAGAGTCTATTCTGTGAAGCATAAATATTTCAAAGTACCTGGTACAGTTCTTTTCCTGGGATTCTGAGAGTCTTGTAAGTAGGAAGGGAAGACCTGCAGAGACTATATGAATTGAACCAACTTGAACAACCAGCCTGTTTTGCAGCTTCTTATTTTGCAGACTGTTTTTCACAACCCTGTGAGGCCTGTGGTGAAAATGAGCCCTTGATGGACCGTAGCAGCCCATAGATGAACTCAAGTGAACTTTCCTCATTACCATGCTAAAGTCTCAACCCTGGGAGGAGCTATAGCTTCAGGACCACGACATGAAACCTGTGTGTTACCATCACAACCCACTATGTCTGTGCCACTGAGAGCCCTCCCCCGCATGTGATGATGTATCTTTTTCTTTATCTATCTATCGTCTCATAAAAACTCTACACCACTCTCCCTACGGGAAACACTGCTTTGGAGAATACTCCTGGTGCTATTTTTACTTGTTACAAGTAATAAAACTCCTACTGAGCATGACCTATGTTTTCATTAAGAGTTGTCACGAGGCACTCTTTTCAGGTGACAGTCCTTTGTGGAAGACACAATCTTTGGCATGTAGCTGATTAAAGGGCCCTTAGGCAGGCATCAGAATAAACTACCTGTACATGATTGGGACATAAAACGGCTGTAGTTGATTTTTTCCAACCTGAAGAAAGAAACTGAGGCAAAATTTATATAAGTAAAAAGTTTATTTGGGCCAAATTTGAGGATTGCAACCTGGAAGACACAGATTCAAGTTGCCCTGAATATATGCTCTGATTAGCAGCCATTACAAGTGGTTTTTTAAAGGGAATAAGAAAGGGTAATTTTTACTTTGGTTCATTAAAATAACACAAGCTATTGATTGGCTATATATTGTTCTTTGTATCATAATTTCTACGAACATGATGACAAAGTGTACAAATTGTACAACTTGTGATAACATTTTATGTAATTTATCAGCTAGTTTGAAAACTATAGGGAAGGAAAAAATCAACAAAATGCCTTAAAACAATTGCCCCCAGGCATGGGTGTGAGGTGGTGTGACTAACGTCTCATACTCAGGTCTCTTTGGGTCTAATAAATTTTGCATAGCTCACACAGCTTAGACGGCTTTTATTTCTCTAATTTATTAATGGTAATTTCCAAATTTGAAAGTTTGACAAGATATCATAGACAAGAATGATGCAACTAATAAGAATATTTGAGGGTCTCTGTGGTAGGCTAAATACAATAATAAATTCAATCTAAAAAAAAGACATTTTAGACAAAATGTGTATAAGCATAATGATTGAGCCTATTTTCAAATAAGATAGAGGATGCCACATCTAAATTTTAAATTGAAAAACATAATTTTAAAATAAAATACTGTTGGTATAAGACATAAAAATAATGACTCAAAATAAAAATGCTATACCATAAATACAGCAATTGTAGAGGAAAAAATGATAACCCTCATAGGCTCTTAGTTGGAAGTGACCCTTAGTACAAAAGAAAAATTTACAAGCAAAAAAGAAACAGAAGTTTATCAGTATGCACATTTCACATATGCACGGAAAACAGCCAAAGAATTAATATTTCTTATTGAATGACTTTGAAATCTAGCTCATATAGCATATTCAACAAAGAAGAGTAAATTTCTAGAGAAGGGACAAGACAGAAGAAGAGGACATTGACTCGCCATAGAGGCACAACTTGGGGCAAGACAAATAAAAGGCAGATAAAGGGTAGTCAAGCTCGTTGATGTCAGTTCCTCTGCATTGCCTCCAGGCTGATAAAACTGTAAAGCTGTCTTCAGTCATTAACTTTTGTTCTCCCTGGTAAAGAGGGGAGCAGAATACCTTTTGTCTTTATAAATCTATGCCTTTCTTAGGTAAATAAAGGAAGGGTAGAGACTTTCTCTGCATCTGCTTTTCCTTAAGTGTATTCAGGCCACAATCTTTCATATTTTGGAGAGGCATAGTCTGGTGCCCTGCACACCTATATGTTTAGATGGTGGTTTGGTGGGGATTGCATTGAATCTGTAAATAACTTTGGGCAGTATGGGCATTTTAATGATCCATAAGCATGATATATTTTTTCATTTGTTTGTGTCATCTGCAATTACTTTCAGAAGTGTTTCATAATTCTCCTTGTAGAGATCTTTCAACTTCTTGGTTAAATATATTCCTAAGTATTTTATTTTCTTTGTAGGTATTTGGAATTGTACTGAGTTTTGGATTTGACACTCAGCTTGACTGTTATTGGTATATAGAAGTGATAGTATTTCATGTACATTGATTTTGTAACCTGAGACTTGCAGAATTTATTTATAAATTTGAGGAGTCTCATGGTGGAGTCTTTAGAATTTTCAAAATTAAAGACTATATCATCAGTTAAAATTAATAGTTTGCCTTTCTCTTTCCTGATTTGGATACCCTTTATTTGTTTCTCTAATTGCTAAGACCCCAAAGACAATTACAGCAACAACAAAAATAATTAAATCAGATCTGCTTAAATTAAAAAGCTTCTCCACAGCAAAGGAAATAATCAACAGAGAAAATAGAAAATCTACAGAACAGGAGAAAAGGTTCACAACTATACATTTGAAAAATGGCTAATATCAAGAATCTACAAAAATGTCAAACAATTCAGGAAGATAACAAAACAACCCCATTGAAAAATGTGTAAAAAGACATGAACAGAAGCCACTCAAAAGACAGAAAAATGGCAAACAAACATATTAAAAAATGCTCAACATCACTAATCACAAGGGAAATGCAAATTAAAGCTGCAATTAGACATCATCTTACCTCTGTCAGAATGGCTTTTAGTAAAAAGTCCAAAAGCAATAGATACTGGTATGCATGCAGAGAGTTAGAATTGACTATTCGCTGTTGGTGGGATTGCAAATTAGTACAACCTCTATGGACAACAGTATGAAGATTTCTCAAAGAACTAAATGTAGACCTACCATGTGATCCAGAAATTCCACTACTGGGTTTCTTCACAAAGGAGAGAAGTCATTTTATCAAAGAGACTCCTGCACTTGAATGTTAATTGCAGCACAATTCACAGTTGCAAAGATGTGGAATCAACCAAGTGTCCATCAATTCATGTGTAGATTAACAAAATATGGTACACACACACACACACACATCACAGAGTATTGCTCATCCATCAAAGATGAGTTAATGTTTTTTGCAGTAATTTGGATGTTACCAGAGACCCTTATCCTAAGTGAAGTATCTCAAGAATGGAAAAACAAAAACAACATGTACTCTCCAATAATTTAGAACTAATTGATGAGCACCCATGGACACAGAAAGAAGTAAAAATTGTTGAAAATCAAGAAGGGAAGAGGGGAGAAGGGGAGTGGTAAAAACCTTCCTAAAAAATACAAGAAACACTATTTGTGTGATGGCACATTTATAGCTCTGAGTAAAGAATTATAAAATCTATCCATTTAAAAAATATTTATACCTAATTAATATTTTGAAATAAAAAACCAATTGGTATTTAAAATATAAATGAATATAACATATCTAATATAGAGTCAGCCCTTTATATTCATGTATTCTCCATTTGTGGATTTAATCAACTGCAGCTGAAAAATAATTTTTAAAATGTTTTGTCTGTACTGAACACATACAGATGCTTTTACTTGTCATTATGCCCTAAACATTATAGTATTAGATATAGCAACCAATTACATACCATTTATATTACATTAGGTATTACATCTATTCTAGAGATGATTTAATGTATATGGAAGGAAGTGCATAGGCTGTATATTAGGCCAAATACTAAGCCATTTTATATCAGGGACTTGAGCACCCTTAGATTTTAGCATCTAAAAGATGCCCTAAAATTAATCCCCAGAGGATACCAAGGGACAACTGTACCTAAAAGAAGAAGAAAATATATCTAATTAATGAAAGCCTAGAGGTAATAGGTATTCATAAAGTAATTGCAGTGCCAAATGCATTAAGAAAAATCACTTGTGAATAAGATTAACAAAGGCTTCATAGATAAAATAACACTTGAGCTAAGGTTAAAAGAGTGAGCAAGTAGGACTGGCCAGAGGGAAGGATACAAACTAATATATAGGGGCTTACTACTTCATGTATATAAAATGGCAAACAATCCAGTTTGTATTGTGATCAGGATATACAGTAAGAAATAAGTGTAGTTTGGGACAGTCTGGGTTGGGGAGACTTAAATGCCCTATTGAAGAATTTGATTGAACAGAAGCATTGATATCCGGAATAGATCTGAGATACCAGAGATGAAACCCTCAGTGTATGGTAACCTAATCTTTGATAAACTATACAAAAATAAGCAATGGGGAAGAGAATCTCTCTTCAATAAATGGTGCTGGGAAAACGGGTTAGCTACATGCAGAAGATTGAACCAGGATCCCTACCTCTCACCTCTCAGAAAAATTCACTCAAGATGGCTAACAGATTTAAACCTAAGGCATGAAACCTTAAGAATCCTAGAAGAAGATGTTGGGAAAACCCTATCAGACATTGGTCTAGGCAAAGAATTTTT
>CAUYPO010060772.1:0-21689 GCA_963574435.1 Cheirogaleus major
ATCTACCTACCTGTTACCATTTCGTTGTGGTATGATTGACCTGTACAACCTGTTTATTTAATGTATACAACTCAAGGAGTTTGGGAATAAGTGTGCACTCATAAAACCATCAAGGTTATAGACATATCCACCATCTCCTAAAGTTTTCTGCTATCTCCTTCATTACTATGATTATTGTATTATAGCAAGAACACTTAATATAAGATCTACTCTCTTAGGAAATTTCAAGTATAAAATATAGTATTGTAGCTATGGGTGCTATGCTGTAGATCTCCAGAACCTATTTATCTTGCATAACTGAAATTATGTAATCTTTGACCAATACCTCCCCATGTCTCCCTCCCCCAGCCCCTGGTAACTCTCTGCTTCTATGAGTTTGACTATTTAAGATTCCACATATAAGCGAGATTGTATAGTATTTTTCTTTATGTGTCTGGCTTATTTCATTTAGAATAATGTCCTCCAGTTCCATCCATATTGTTGCAAATGACAGGATTTCCTTGTTTTTAAATGCTAAATAATTTTCCATGGTGTATATAGACCACAATTTATTTAGCCATTCGTCTGTTGATGGACGCTTAGGTTGATTCCATATCTTGGCCATTGTAAATAGAGCTGCAGTGAACTTCATGGTGCAGATATCTCTTTGAGTTACTGATTTCATTTCCTGGTCACATGGTAGCTCTATTTTTAATTTTCTGAGAAACCTCCATTCTATTTTCCATAATGATTGTACTAATTTACGTTCCTACCAACGGTGTATCAGGGCCTCCTTTTCTCCACACCCTCACCAACACTTGTTATCTTTTTAATCACCCTGCTTTAAAATCACAGTGATAACTTGGTTAGTTTGTTAGTTCTGTAATGCCTCCCTCCGACCCTTACCTTCTGGCATGTCACCCACATGCAGAAATGCATGTTGGGAGGACATGCTAGCGATTCAATAAGGGAATGAAAGAGCTTTTCATTTGATAAAAACAGTCACCTACAAAGTTTCCACTAAAAAAAGACCTACCCATAAAATAAGCCCTAGCAGGATTTCTAAGCATTTGCGAAATATAAGCCCTACCCCCAAAAAATAAGACCTAGTGATGGGCGTGGCTACGCAGCGTATCTGCACAACTCATGCATTTCGTCGCGGAGCGGTAAAGAAGAAGAGCAGCCCTTCTCATCTGCCCCATCGTGACAGCTACTATCCCAGAGGTGACCGGAAAGGTGCAGGCAGCCCCGCCAACAAGGTCGGCTCCCCCTGTCAGGTCCCGGCCATCCTGTGCGTGCTGCAAGCTGAGGCTTTGAGGGGAAAATAACACATCCCCTGAAAATAAGCCCAGGGGTGTCTTCTTGAGGAAAAATAAATATAAGACCCTGTCTTATTTTTGGGGAAACACGGTACATTTGAGACATACCCAGTATAGAACTCTGACATCCGTTCTCTGTGGTGGACGTCTGCGCAGCTTTGTTTTGGTTTGTTTGTTTGTTTTGCCCCAGTAGCTGCACTATCTCTGTTTGTCGCTTAGGAACTCTCTCCTGTCATCCCCTCTGCTTCCTCCTCCTCCTCCAAATATTGGGGTTCCACAGGACTCACCCTGGACTCTCTTCTCCGTGTGTGCTCTCTGTATAGGAAATCCCGCCCAGGCTCCTGTCTCATGGTTTTAAATGCCATCCACACGCAGCCCTCCAAACGGATAGCTTTAGCCCTGACCTCTCCTCCGAGCGCCATGTCTGGACATCTAATGGCCCATTTGGCATCTCCGTTTTCATGTCTCAGAAGCATCTCAAATGTGACATGCCCCAAACAGAACTTTTTATATTCCCCCAAAGCAGCAAGTCCCCAGGCATTCCCATCTTAGAAAATGACACCTCCACCTGCCCAGTTGTTTAGGACCTGCCCAGAGTCCGTCTGGACTCTCACCTTCCCTAACTACCCATCCCAACCACTTTTCTTCTGTTCAGCATGGTATCTCGCATAACACTCCAAGGCCCAGCCCATAATAGGTGCTCAATAAATATTTGTTGCAAGTTGATTGAACATACTTGTACAGCACAAACCTTGCCTGAAGAGTGGAAACATGAAAGTTAGAAAGAGCGTGAGGCATTCTGATAAAGGTGTTCATTCTGGTAAAGGGATGGATTGAAGGCAACATTTATAGTCCTTTGTGAAAGGTATAATGCCATTCTTTCTCCTCAATTCAAACATAATCTCACCCATCTGTGGACAGGACTTCTATGGGCACTAAAAGAATGATGGAGATAGAGTCTTGGAATTTATTTGTGGCTTCTCACAGATACATTGGCCTCCAGAATGCTCCTGGTGGCAGTGCCATGTTTGGTGGTTCAGGGCACAGTAAGAGGCCAGCGTGAGTTGAAACTGAAATGCATGACCTGGATTTTCTTGCAGTAAGGCCTGTGATCAGTGACTGCTACAATGGACAGCTGAGGGATCTTGTTCTTCTTTTTTCCATCATGAAGAATGCTGACTGCCATGACGTTGGAAAGATAGAGGGTTATATTAGTCAGCTACTGCTGCGTAACAAGCACCTGCAAAATCGTAGTGGCATAGCAATAAGCATTTATTTCACATGCATCTGCAGCTTGGCTGGAGTGGCTCATTTAGGCTGAGGTAGTTCTTCAAGCTATTGATCTGGCCAGGTTTGACAGGGGTAACACTGTCCCACATGAATTTATTGAGGTCCCAGCTGAAGGGGCAGCAGCTGCCCAAGGCAGGTTCTTCTCACTGTGATGACAAAAGCACAGGAGGGAAAGTGGAAACTCCTGAAGCCTTTTTAAGCCTAGGCTCAGACTGCCACTTCTGCCAATCACTCCAAGCAAACTGCAGGACTAAGCCCAAGGTCATGGGTAATGCATGATGCCTTTTGTGGGAGGATCCACAGAGTTACCCAGGGATGGTGGGGAATTGTGGCAATACTTCAACCTGCCTGAGTATATACTACACATGGAAGAAAACGAAAGGGAAATCTTGGGCTCAAGCGAACTGATCTAGTCCGGGGTAGAGTTGCGTTTCCCTTATTCCTGGCTGCATCTCACTTTAATTCAAACTACACGTTCTGGTCCCTTTGCAATAGACGACCCGACATAGGTTCCATCCCTCCCAAATCCATTTGTTATTTATTCAGTAATGCCTGGACTACTTTCCAGGCTGGTGCCCTAGATGTTGATTCCTCTAGTATGGTTGTTATGGGAAATATTTCATTTCACATCTGCTGACACAATTTGCTGTCTCTCTCTCACAAAAAAAAAAAAAAAAAAGGATAAAGAGAGAGAGGCTCATATTCTGATGGCTGTAAAGGATAATGAGTAATTTATTCAGAGCTATATACAAATCAGACTATCGTCTCCCAGACAGAATCAATAATATAATTTTAAGCCCACACACATTTACAAATGCTAACACTCCAGTGCAGCTGGGTTGCTATGGGCAACCAGGGCATGCCAGCTCGTGATCTGAAGCAGGCCGATGTCTCCCAGCCTTGCAGGCGCTCTGCAGACAGAATTCGCAGAAGCCAAGGGAGCCTAGGATGTTAGCGTCGGCTCTGATCTGGCCGCCACACAAATGCACCCCTGTGATGGTTCGGATTAGCTCTTATCTCAACTGCTTAGCTTTATTGAAACTCCTATTTGCACAGGACTTCCTCGAGATCTCTTCTGTGTCTGTGCTGAAGCAGGCAGAAGTGGGAAAAGCAGCCGAGGGCAGGCTGGAGCCCACAGGCGGTAGATCAGAGAGGTGGGCCCAGTAAGAGGGCCGGGTGGGGTGTTGGGAGCTGACTGGGAAGGCAAGAGCAAGAAACAGGAAGGCAGGAAGGGGAGGAGAGGGTGGCCTGGCACATACAAACACTGGGAGGTGGGTGGGGGCAGGGAGGTCCCTGGAAAAGGGCTGGGGGGTGGGGAAGGTGCACAGGAATGACCCACGATGGTTGCTCTGATCTTTTTCTATCAGCCTGTGTGCACAGTCTCCTCTGAGGAACTAACTAAGCTTGACCAGCACTGCCAGATGCCTGATTCCTTGTGCACAGGGACTTCAGCGACACCGACATTCCTGAGTGAGAACATGATACTTCCCCCACACCCCCATCCTGTCCCGAGGGACCCCTTCTCTGAGCAGCCCCACCCCACTATGTCTCCCATGGCTTTCCTGAGCTCCAGACCTACATTTCCAGTTGCCCAGTGGACCTCTCTACCTACATATCTCAAAAGGAGCTTCAGTTCCCCCAGTGAAATTAATTATCTGAAACTGTGCACTTTCCTCATTGCCCTTGTTTTTCTAATAGCCTCTCCCCTTTTATGTCAGCCAGAACCCCAGGGCCACCTTTTGTGTCCCCCAGCCCGCACAGTCACGGAAGCCTGGTGCTGCGCATGTCCGTCCCCACTGCCCTGTCTCGGTCCCCCCGCCCCTCTGCCGTTCTGCCTGAACTGCCGCGCCGATGACCTCTGTCCCTGCCAACTTCCCCTTCCTGCTACAGAGAAAATGGTCTTTCTAAGATGTCTCACTGAGATGGCTCTTCATTTTCTTAAGGATGATGAAATTTAACCTCCTTAATATGACACGCATTTCCTTTCAGGATCTGACCCTTCGAGTTTCTTATCTCTTCCTCGTCCCTGGCTGGCACCACGATTTCCCCCACACTTACCCACTGGCAGCCCTGTGACTACATCCAGCAGCAGCTCACTGTGGCCTTGGCCCTGTTTCCCTTGCTCAGTCTCTTCCTGGAAGGCACAGCCCCTCTTGTCCGCCTGGAAAACTCAGACTTATCCTTCCCATGGCTTCTCCTTTGGGAGCTGCCTGCCTACCCCGACCTCGCCAGCCAGAGCCGATCTCGTCCTCTCGGTGTCGTTACAGGGCACCCTCTGACATGCCACGTACTGCAGTGTGAATTTATTGGCCCACCTTTCTGCCCTCTGTCTCATCTTCACCATCTCAGCATCTAGCACAAGATCTGGTACCGGTTACGTGCTTAACAAATGCTGGTCAAAGTGAGAGAATGGATGACGGAATGAGCGAAGAGTTCCAGCCATGCTCCGTCATTGTGCCCACCCCATCCACAGGGTCTGCTTCCAGCGTTGGACAGAGCCTGGCTCCCGAGTAAACCACCCTCCACGAACCAGCTGCGGCTTTGGAGGTGCCGATTCCGCTCAGCTGGACAATACCTGAGATAGCAACAGTGTTTAGAATCTGAATCGAACCTAGTGATTCTTTAACCAACCTTCCCATTTTAGGGACAAGGTGCAGAGGGCAGGCAGCATGGCCAAGGTCACATGCTGGGATAATAAGAAAGCCACCGGAGCACAGATCTGACCTCAAGTTCATTAGTCTTTCTCATATAAACCTTGCTACAAATGAGTGAGACAATTCTTATATTTAAACAGCATTTTTTCTAGCTACAAAATAAGTGTTCATTATAGCAAATTATAAATGGATTGTATAGGCTCCCTGTAGGAAATACGGAGAGAAAAACAAAGAGATGAAAATAGGAACCACATGTGGGCTCTGCACCAGAGTTCCTTCAGTTTGGCTTTTTGGATTGGAAGGAACAAAGACTCCCTGGAGGTGGCTCAAGCCAAGGGCCTTTGTGATGGGGACACAGGCGGAGGAACAGGGACTCCCATGGAAATCCTAGAACAGGAAGCTGTCTAGAAACTGGTCCTTCACTACAGCTTTGGATTCAAAAGGTACCCAGGGATCCAAGAACCCATCGCTCCAAATCTCCACCCCGGAGCCCCACCGTTCACACAGCCCAGCACATGCCACGTGTCTGCTTCTTCCTGTCCTGCCGGCATGCCCCGAACACTTCTCAAATGTCCTAGTTTAAACAGAGGGAGAGACTCTCACAGGGCCAGTTCATCTTTCAATAGCCCCCGAGTTGATGGGCATCCTTTATACCTCACCCAATCAGCTGTGGGCAAGAAGTTCAAGGGCACTTGGTCAGCCTCTTGTAGGAAAGGAGAAGGCAGCACTGGCCTAGATGATAACAATATTAACAGCTAATATGCATACAGCACCTACGACGTGACTCATACTGCTCTAAATACGGGACACACCTTACAGCATTTACTTCTCACTCTAGGAGGTAGGGACTGTGGTGCTCACTACTTCACAGTCCGGGAAATTAAATACTGCAAGCCCTGCAGCTGTGTCTACACTCCGCTCCCCAAGGGAAAGAAGGGAGTGCACGGGCGATGCTTCTACCTCCGTCCTTCTCTCCCACGCAGCCCCTTCCTGCAGAGGCCCGGTGTGCTCATTCCGGTTGCCCGAAGTACTTCATTTAAACGCCCCATGCTCCAAAATCACCCCTCCTCCCCTCCCTTCTCCTGACCCCAGAGAAGCGTGGTTTGGGTTTTTGGTGTTTATGGCCTGCCATTAATAGTGGGATCTTTCCTCTGGGATAGACTCTGTTCTTTTGGACACAGTGAAATAAAATTTCAGGGCTTCAAGAGTAAGAGAGTCTGCAAGTGGTTTCATAAGCTCTGTGATTTTTTTTTTTTTTTTTTTGACACAGTCTCACTCTGTCTCCCTGGGTAGAGTGCCGTGACATCAGCCTAGCTCATAGCAACCTCCATCTCCTGGGCTTAAGCCATCCTCCTGCCTCAGCCTCCCAAGTAGCTGGGACTGCAGGTGTGCACCATGACACCTGGCTAATTTTTCTATTTTTAGTACAGATGGGGTCTCGCTGTTGTTCAGGCTGGTCTCGAACTCCTGAGCTCAAGCGATCCTCCTGCCTGGGCCTCCCAGAGTGCTAGGATTACAGGCATGAGCCACACAGCACCCAGCTGAGCTCTGCAGTGTCCAAGCAACATTTAGAGTTTATCAAGATGCTTTTAGCCTTCTGCCTAACTGGGGCACTCAATCCCCCAATAATTCTGGATCCTGACTATGGCAGTCTTCCTCTGATGACCAGGAAGGGAAGGCCCACAGCCTGGCCTATAGCCTCCACCTGAGCGAGCCCCTGAAGAAGGTAACTGATTTGCATTTTTGTTCCTTTTCCTGGAGCCAAATTATAGGCAAAACGAAATGAGATTACAAATTTCTTTTGCCCTATTTGGCAACCAGAGAGATGAGTTTTCCCTTAATTTCTGTATTTAAAAAAGATCCAGCAAGCAAGATCTTTCAATCAAGGAAGTTTAGGCAAAGGACTAGCAGGTGTTAACTGTCTCTTACGTACAGATACAAAAGGGGGCAGTGCTTGGGCATAGCAGTCTCAAAGTTCTATTTCCTCTGTTTCCTTATGATGGGGACAAGCACGTGGAAGAGCCAACAATCTCAGGTACCTTTGATTCTCCTGAGCAGCCTCTGTAACACCGTTGCAAAGTTAACAGTAATTAGGATTATTATTTAAACAACCTGTCATTTTTATATAATTACCATGTACTACAATAAAAATTACTATGAAATATATGTCAGATTCACTTTGCTGTAGACTTTATTGAATTATAATTCTGTCCTTACCTTCTGAGGATTTTTTCTTAATAGTTTACTGCTCACTTGTTTTGTTACTTGTTCAGAACTGAAAGTATTTAAGAAATTAGTGGCTGGTATAGAGGCCCCTTTCTTTTCTTGTTTTTCTTTATTTTTTCCTTAAAGCGACGTGGGAAGGGCTCGGTTCGATGTCTTCCATCTCGGTCAATTGAGGCAGAGATTCTGTCCTCACAGTCTCCCAAGTCCTTTTTGCCTTTAGGAGCCACCTCTGAGAAGGTGGCTGTTTAGTCTGCTCAAGGGACATGCACGCGGGCTGGGGTGGGCCCCAGTCGCTTTACCCAGACCCATGAAGGGACCTTGTCTCCGGTGAGGTCTGCACAGCATATTGGACGCAGCCATGTTCCTGGGGGAGCCTGGGATGCTTCCAGCTCACACTTGTCCCACTGGGCCTTGGGACAAGCAGGGCTGCCGAGAGGTCATGCGGCCACCAGGTCGGACCTGGGGAGCTGGCCCAGGGCTGAAGCCACCCTGCCAGGCAGAACAGGGTGGGAGCCCGAGGTAAGGGGGCAGCGAGCAGGGCTGCACCCTGGAGGGCCAGGGCAGGCTGTCAGGCAGGCTCTGAGACCGGGCTGGAAGCCACTGGGCATAGCCGGGGGGCGGGGGGGGTCAGCCTTCCACCTACGACTCAGTGTAAAGCCCAGGTCCACAGAAGGTGCACTGTGGCCTCTTCCTGTGTGAGGTCCCACCCCGTCTCTGCTGCCCTCTAAGCCCCAGGCCCACACTCGCACGCCTCCCAGCATCCCCTGCACCTGCCAGCTTCTACATGTTTCTTCCCGTCCTGTGCCCGCCAACGTTTTCTTTTGTCTTCTACTTCCTTTCCAGTCCCATTTGTTGCTTTCCAAGGTGACAATTACCTCTTCGGATAAATCAGATTCATGCTAATATGTTAGGGTATAAATCAATTCCAATAACCCATTTCGCTTGATTTCAATTTGGCAAATATTTATGGAGCAATACCATGTACCGAGCCCTAAAGAAAAATCAAACTTAAACAAAGTGCAGCTCTTCAAGACTTCACACAGCCAGCACAGTTTTTCCTCAAAGGAGATGTCTTTAGCTGGTACATGATGAGATTTTTAAAACTTTTAATAATGGTATGTTTACATTCATGTGCACTAGGAATATAACAAGCATATGAAATCCATGATTTCACGATTACTCTTGTTTAGAATGAGGCTAAAGTAGGTACTATGTAAAATAAGTGAGGCTATTTAAAGAAAAGTATTCAGTAAATAACACAGAAATGGCAAAATCTGCGCCGGTGATGGACTCAAGGCTAGTTTGTAGAGAGCAGGAACTCAGTAGGGGAGGAAGATGTAGCCCAAAGACATGTGTTCCTAATGGGAAGACAGGGAGGGGAAAATTACTTCTGACTTTGCAGACAATGAAGGCTTCATGGAGGAGGTGGCATGAAGTTGGGCCTTGACGGATGGCGGAAATAGAACTAACGCTGAGCAGTGAGGTTGCAAATGGATTGTGAGAAGTTAAGACTTGGGTTTGTTCTTTTTGCCTTAGTGACCTGTGCAGATAACACATCAAAAGGAACTTTCCCAAAGGCAGGGATCTTCATACTGTGGGTGAGATCAATGGGTCAGGAAATTGATTTGCAGGGATATGACTGGCATCTAAAATAATGACAGAAGACAGCTACGATTAGAGTGCATCTTCCAGAGAAAGCACAAGCCACGTGAAACCGTGGTTTTCTAAGCGAGTGTTGAGTCAGGATGTGAAGTGGGTCACGGTTAGGAAAGTCTGAAACCTGTTGCCCCTGTGGGGTGTGACCTTTAGCCCCAGTGGAACCTGACCAGGAGTCTATTTCTGGTCACTTGTCACGTCTGGGCATACAGCAGTCTCCATGTAGGTTCTACTGCATCCTTCCTGTTGCCCAGCAAAGTTTTTTTCAGCCAGCTGGGACTAAGTGAGGAAGTTCTGGCAACTGTCAGAGGACGGCAGAGCTTCGTGGGGCATTTTGTGGTTGAGGGTGAGTTTTTAACTGACTGCAGCCAGCCTGGGTTTTTTATTGAAGTAAAATTGATTACAATAAACTGCATATATTTAATGTAGACAATTTGGACATATGTATCACCCATGAAACCATCACCACAATCAAAGTAACAGACATATCCAATACCTTCAAAAGTTTCCTTGTGTCCACATGTGTGTGTGTGTGCACGTGTGTGAGAGCATGTATAGTAGGAGCACTGGACATGAGATCTACCCTATTAATTTTTCAAGTGCGTAATACAGTATTGTTGACTACAGGCAAGATTCTGTGCAGCAGATGACTGGAACTAATTCATCTTGCATAACTGAAACTTTATGGAGGTTCCTCAAAAAATTAAAAATAGAGCAACCATACACGATCCAGCAATCCCACTTCTAAGTGTATACCCGAAAGAATTGAAATCGGGATTTTGAAGAGACACCTGCACACAGTGCTCACAGCAGAACTATTCACAATAGCCAAGATATGGACATAACTCACCGGGTTTTGATCCTTTGCTAATCGAGTTAGCCAGCCCGGGGACTGCAGTTTCCCAAGCCATATTGCTTGTGGCCGGACTGGCTTTGGCAGGGTGCCTCTGAGGCCCGAGGCTCCTCGTTGCCATCGCGCAGTAGCGACAGGATCTGAAGCTCCCGGCGTGAGGCGTGTGTGGGCTGGTGCAGGGCCCAGGCTGTGCGGGAGGACGTCGGCTGAAGCAACTTCAAAGTAAAAGGGATGGCCTCGGTGGCACATGTTTAAATTCACTGCAGGAAAATAGGCACGCAGCAGCTATTTTTAATTTGTGTTAGAACACACGAGAGCCAAGGTTGCTCACTGAGTAGAATATTGGCTGTGGATATAGGAGATGAAGGTGTTCGCAGCCCCGCCACTCACTTCTTTGCCGACAGACGGAGGGACAGAGCCCAGGGAAGACAGTAGGGGGCACGACTGGCCCATTTGTGAGCTGGTACCAGTTTATCATCATTGTCTCCAAAGTCCTGTCATCTCTGTGGACCCCAAACTTGTTCCCCCACCTCCCTAGGTCAGCTCCTTCATATAGTACTCCTCCCTCTCTCAAAGTCTGCTCCCAGGGAAAGTTCTAGAAGTTTCTTTCACAATCTGATGTAAAAGAATGAGAATAGCTCACATTTACCTGTGCAGACATTTTTGTATTTCAGCAAGGCTGAATTCCTGAATGCCAAGGAGTCACACTCCTGCTGGACTGTCGGGGGAGAGCCACTGTAAGGGGCGGGGCCTTTGTTGACACAGCAACTCGCTTCGCCCTCGTAGTAGCTCGTTGTTCCACCTGGACAGGCAGTCAGCGTTGGGGGACGCTGCTTAGAATTAGATTTTTAAAGCTGGAAAGAACCTGGTCAGATGTCCTTCCCATAGAGATAAAGAAACAAACCTGGAGGCCTGATGTCACTTCAGTTTGGTTCAACAGGTATTTTGTGAGCACCTGCTGCGTGCAGACACCATGCCCAACTTCAGAGAAACGATGAGTAATGCGATACAGCGCCTTCCCTGCGTCTCTCCACCTGCACGCGGTCACCTGCACAGACAGAGGTCGGCATTCTCGCTTCTGTGGGCAGGGCCTGTTGCCGAGAGTGGGCAGACAGGCCACTGGTGTGGGCAGTGTTGGAAATGATTCTTTAATTTGACAGAACCATGGAAGTGATTCATAAAGCACTCCCTGAAGGATACAGTCATTGTCATGTTCCCTGAAATCTTGGGAGATAAAGTTAGATCCATGGGGCAGGTATATAGGACACAAACTCAGGACATGTGTAGCTGTAAGCTTCTCTCAATTAGTTGAATTCAACAAACGTTTGTTGAGTGCCTATGTGTGCCCATTACTGAGAAGGGTACCAAGAATACAAGGATGAATGAGACCCAACTGCTAACATAAGAAAGTCTTGCAGCGAAGCATACTGTACTTTTCAAACTACAGGTCTCAGCCCCACAAACAAGTCATGAAATTGGTTTAGTGGCTGATAAGTACAACTTAAGAAGACAAAAAAAGGAAGACTAGAATAGAATAGAAAATAAGCACACATTACACATGTTAAAGGACAAGCGTGTTTTACAAAATGTGTTTGTATATATTATCTATGGCATGCATGGATATATAAATTTAACAGATGCATACTGAGTGTTGCGATATAAAAGAAAATTTGAAAGTCATGATTTACAGTACATACCATTGGAAGGGGTGATGTTCGAGGCTTAGGTGCCTGTGGTAGAAATAGCCAGTGTGTAGGATAAAGACAGCAATGCCGAATAACAAATACCCGCGAAACCCCCACAGGAAACAACAGGATTCACAGCCAGGTGTCTTGGGTGCCTGTACAAGTCAGCTGGAGAGCGCTGTCCACTGAGTTGATGGCTCTCATGTCTAAACACTCGCAGGCTACCAGCTGATCTAAGACGAGCTTGGCTGGGGTGACCAGGGCAGCTTGGCCACACTGTGTGTCTCCCCTCTCCTAGCAGACCAGTCTAGGCACGTTCTCACGGCAGTGGCGTGAGTGAGAGGACACCCCCAATTGTGCAAACACGTCTTAAGCCTCTCTTTGCATCACGTTTTCTGATTTTCCATTGACCAAAGTCACACGGCCATGCCCAGAGTCAGGGTGTGGGGCAGCATTGTTAATTACATGGCAAAGAGTGCGGCCACTTTTACAGTTTACCGCAACAATGAGCAATGAAATTGGATTTGCTTTGATTGATCCTGTCCCCAGGCTAGTGGCCTTCCCTGCTCTGATCTCGGTTTTCACATCTGGTGCTTCGACCTCCAGAGGGTACAGCTGAAGCCTTTGTCCCCTTTGCAGCCTAACAGGTGGAGAAGTTACAGGTGGTGAGCAGGGAGGTACCCTCAGGGGACAGCCACGCAAGGGGATATAGGACATGACTGTAGGGACCTGTCCTCTCCCAGCTGGGCGGGGCTGGGGTGCAGAGCAGTCAGGAGAGAGGGGATGAGGGACCCTACAGGATGGCCCTGGCAACAACTGGGGACATCTGTAGGGGGACACCTGTTCTTCCCCGTTCCGTCCTAGGCTCAAGGGGGAGCTTCAATCAACCGGTTACAGAAAGAGCATGAGTTAGTCCCATTTCTCACGTAGAAAGACACAAGGCTTCCATTCTAGCTACTAATCTGTGATGTGACCTTAGGCAAGTCACTTATCTTCTCTGGGCCTCAGTTTCCCCCACTGTAAAGAAAGGAGGATGACTCTATGGGTTGGAAGGCTCCTTCCAGCTCAGGTCATCTCTGTCCCTTTCCCCACTGCCTTGCTGATGGCACAGACACGTTGCTTGAAGCCCCAGCTCTCCCTCCAGTGCTCAGGACAGGCAGAGCTAAGCCAGCGTGGCACTTCCCCGCCCAGTGTGAGTATTGCCTCAGATTCCTTCTCCACGTCCTTCTCCGCTACACAGTTATCAGAGCACATATACAAGATGAGCCCTGCCATACTTATTTGGTAAGGCTGGAGAAAACACCTCTCTGTCTCTCTCCTTTTTTTTAAGCCAATAAGAGGCCATGGAATGTACCCAGGCAGCTGGAAAAGCAGCAGTGTATTTATTTTAGAATAATTTAGAGAAGCAAGCTGGGAGACGCTTTGGCTGTTCCTTGCAACAAATTTGTATCCTCTTAAAAGCTTACATCAGCTGTGAACTATCCTGATGGTGGGAAGTCTTTAATACTCACTGGGGGAAGAAGGGGAAGGATGTGACTCTTCAAAGGCCACCACGACTTTCAACTATTTTAAAAGAATAACAAAGGAAGAATACCTTCAAGCAAAGGAATTTGAGGTTCACTTTTAGGAGACCAGCAACTTGGGTTGGAACAATCCACTCTGATTTTCAGCCTGTCTGGATGAGAAGAGACACAACTGATAGTGGAATTAGAGGCTTGCAGGTCTACACCCTCTACCTCTGTTCATCCATCTGCGTTCTCCTCGAAGCTGGGGTGAGAGCCAGCCCAGGACCTCAGGCAAAGGCCAGAGAGCAAGAAGGACAGCTAGGCATGAGTGACCTGTGAACAGTGCAGATCGCCTGTGCTGGGATCCTAGCTCCAGGACATACTAGCTGTGGGAAGCCCAGCAAGTTCACCAACCTCTCTGTGCCTCAGTTTCCTGATCTATGAAATGGGGACAATAACTATATCTCCCTTGAAGAGTTGTAAAAATTCATAGATCTGTGCACGTAAAACACTCAGCACCTGGCACATATTAAGCTTAATAAAGGTTATAGCATGGCTAAAAAGACAACTTTCTTGTAAGCCTCAGCGTGTGGTGGGTTTGAAAGTTCCTGGCACAATCACCCCATCTTTTTTTGCTCCCCTACCCTTGGCTAAGCAATACCTGGTCTCCATTTTGACACAGATGCTTTCACAGTCTGAGTTCACTGAAGAACTCCCTATCGCCTCCCCCATTTCCTCTTCCTCTTGACAATGCGCTGGGGAATCCTCTGAATTTCAACCTGGAGAACCCCCAAACCTTCTGGAGTTACTTTGTCTTTTAGAATCTTAAGACCACTGGGTCATATCTGTCTGTTTTCTGAAGCTGTAGAGACAGCCACTCAAGAAACAGATTTTCAAAAGGGTACTTTATTCTATGAATTAGTCAATTCCCTCGTCGTAGACGTGAAATTATCCCTAAACCACCCTGACAGAGGAGACTCTTACAGAGAGAAGCAAAGAGATGCTGGGTTGTAACAATAGGAGACCATTTGCAATGCAAATGAGCAACCAGCAGGCAAATGAACCCTTATGGGAAAACCACTCTAATCATAAAACCCGCTTGCTTTGGGGAAACTGCAGTGTAAGGACAAGCAAAATCATAGTTCCGTGAATCCCTTCTAATATAGGATATTAGGGAATTATCCAGGTAGTTTTCTATGAAATTGCATTTGAACGAATCGAAATGCATTGCTGGCCAGTAGATAATATCTTTAAAAATTGAATCCACAATTGTGGACTGAATTATTTATGGTTGTCACTATAGCTATGATAGTTTGGATATGAAATAGGCTTTTCCCTCTGTTTTTATTTGTAAGAAAACAAGTCATTCAAGCTTTTTAGTGATACAATGTGACTTGCTGTCGATGGCAGTTACGAATTTTCAAGCCCTGCCAAGCACAGGAGTACCCAGAAGGGACATATGTTTTCTCTGCTTTGTGTTCCAAATTTGCCGTAAAAACATGCAATTATGTGAAGGCCTGATTTATATTTTCAAGGAAAAGCACAATAATGGCCCTGTTTTGTAGCTGTGTTTCTCCAAAACGTATTTATATTGCTGCCTTTAAAAAAGAAGTTGGCTAATGATCATTGGATTTTCGCTTTCCGTGGTGACATATGAAAATTTGATGAGGTCTGTGAGATTTAAGAACTGTTTTCTTAAGCGCGATGGAAATTTAGTTAACATAGTTTTGTGCTGTGAGCCTGACAAATCTTCTGTAGTTACCTTTCATCCATTTCCTCACTTTCGTGGTGGGTGGGAGAAGGCAGGCAGGAAGTGTTAGTATATGTAGCCAAAAGCAAGGATGGATGGGTAGAATGACCCAGAGGACAAAGAGTGAACCCGGAATGGCTTTGGAGGCTGAAGGTGTGTCATGCTTGTATGTTGGAGGTGGGGCAGGCTGGGATATTTGTTGGAGATGGAGAGATGTTTTTTGGGGATGGCTCTGGGGGGCGGGGAGAAGTTGTGAAGGGAGAAAGTGAGGCTTTTGGGTCCCATTTTATGCTTAAATGAAAATTACTGTAAAGCCCTTTATAAATTATATACTCGTGCTCCCCTTAGATTTCATACCCTTCATCACTATTATTGACGATGGCTTTCACTCCACTCTCCCGGCAGCATTTCCACTCAATTTATTGAGAGAACACTAGTTAGTCTCTCTCTGGATTGGGGAGCCCCCTCCTGGGAGGCAGGGCAGTTTCTTGTTTTTTTTCTTTTTTCTGTTGTTTGTTCTTTTTCAATAATGAAAGTAGAGAAAATTGAAAGGCCAGTTGCACATAATGAGGTAGTTAGTGGACAAGTAATCACTGCAGTATAAAATTTCAGGAAATATTGAAGCTAAGAGAAAAAGATACTCGGGTGCAGTGGAAAGATGGAAGTTTGTAGTAAGTGTGAAGTAAAATAAATTTTAAGGCTCACCCCCCACCACCACCACCACCAGCTGACTGAATGGACCCCCTTGTGACCAAAGGAATATCCTAAAACTAAATTGTCTGCCAGGAGGAGGGAGGTCAGACAGGCTTCATGATGTCCCCTTCCCTTCTTGGGGACTTCCTTTGTAACCCATTAACAAGCCTAAGGGTGTGCAAGACAAACCTGCAGGTCCTCAATTTACACAACAAATCTATGTCTAGTGGTTTATCTCTGAGAGCAGCTCCTTATGTTAAAACATTCCAGTCCTTTAGACAAAGCTTCATGTCTTTAACCAATTACAATCCGGAGAATCTTTAAACCCACCTATAAGCCCCCCACCCCCTTCGAGATGTCCCACCTTTTTGGGCCAAACCAATGTATGCCTCCCACGTATTGATTTATGACTTTACCTGTAACCCCTTTCTCCCTGAAATGTATAAAAACCAAACTATAACCCAGTCACATCGAGTCCACTTGCCCAAGGCCTCTTGGGAGTGGCTCCGGGTCATGGTCCTCAAATTTGGCTCAGAATAAATCTCTTTAAAATTATTTTACAGAGTTTGGCTTTTTTCCATTGACATAAGAATAGCATATTTAATATATGCAATATGTTTTGATTGCTTTGTACAAATCTATGAAATATGTTTTATTTAACTTGTGGACTAATAAAGTATTTATTTTGTGTATTTAGAATCATAAAGGTTTAGAAAAATATTTAATACTAAGCAAAAATTTGAGATAATAGCATGTCTTCCTTATAATTTTCCAATCTTAAGGGAAATAATTTTCAAATCCTTAAAAAATTGTTTCACCTCCTATAATTCACATCTAGTGTGAATCATGCCTATAAGAGCATGTATGTGATGTCTCATGAGGCATGATCTACTTGCTAAAGCTCAGGCTCAAGTACATTTTCTCACATGTGTTTTATGTGAGCCTGGGAAATTCTAATCTGCTTTTTTGGATTCCAGAGAAGATTTAGTCAAAGGACAATTTAAATTCACTCAGTGGTAATGTCTTTGGTCTGATATGGGGAAATGGCCCTCAGTTTGATGGAATATCTTTTGCATGTATTTAAATACTATTGAGATCTTTCTCCCAGACAGGCTTTTCAATATTACCTCCTAGGTTCAGGTCTTGGTAGAAGAGCCCTATGGGGAAATTTTAAGTAGAACCTTCAGTCTGAGTGTTTCTCTATTCTAGAGTTGAGTTTTCAATTTTGTTCTTCCATGAAGCAAATGAAAAAGTAATTGTGAGATCATTCAAGACAGAACTTGAAAGGTGCTTCAATTTTACAAGATCATGGAATGGTAGATCTCCCTATAGCTACGGTGTCAGTGTGAGTTTTATGGGAAGGCTGGTATGCAGAGGTTTGGGAAGATGATCCTATTGGGGAAAAAGCCAATTTCCACCTTTGCTGTCTTCCTCAGGCTTCATGAGATGGTGCAAGAACATCAGAGCTTGACTTGGCTATACCCACTGGTGACAGTTTATTCATTCTAGGCCAGAAGTTTGGGGGTTTTCATTTATAAAGCCGAATTGTTGAGATAGTACCTAAGAGACTGGTGGTGAGGAGGAGATGTCTCTGATGGTCTGTTTATTGAGCTAAGGACAAGAGACTAAAAGAGAACCAGTTTCCCTAACACCAGAGTAGCACCTGCCTCTGGTCATATCTTCAGAATATTTACCCCAGAAAAAGAGAGGACAGATCAGTCACTCAAGGCCTCCTCCTGGCTGAGGATGCTCTAACCCACGGCTGGCCTTTCTCTCTGACAAGGGAGAACGGAGTCTCTGGAATGTGAAATGGCAAAATAATTGCAGATTTACTTTTCTCATTCATCCTAGTTCTTCTTTTCTCTCCCAAGTCAAAGCCTGTCTATCTTATCTCCCTCTCCTCCCATCACCTCTCCCCCTCCTCCTCCCTTCCAGCCAACTCTACCACAGAATTGGGGGTTGAGGAATCAATTGCAATTGAGTAGAGACTTGGAACAATGGGGGTTGGAATATCCTGTTACTTGCTTAGCTATCTCATTGGCCTCATAAAGAGAGAAATTATGGGTTTCCAAAAATTGTATTCTATGGGCATTACTATTAGTATTATCCATTTTTAATTTATTTTCTTTTTGTTTTGATGAGATCAATCATCAAAGGACCTTTAAAGAGTTACAAAACTTAAATGCACTCTTTCAGGAAGGAACTGACCAGGTGAATTTTCAAAATCTTCAACTGGGCAAGTTGATTCTCTTTTTGAAGGTTGATTTGAAAAATATAATCCCTTTAATTTCTATACAATGTCAATGAAGATTAAACTGTTTTTAAATTGTCACTCCTTTAATGGAATTATAAATAAATAGTGAATGCATCAGAGAGAAATGAACAAAAGAGATACATGTTAGAAGTTGACAGAGTTTAGGTAAGTCTAATTAGACATTCAATTCTTTGGACACTTGCCCCTAGACTAAACAAAATGCATCGATGTTCATAGCTAATTATTCATTTTTGCTTCTAGGAGTATGAAAAGAGAGGAAGACAGCTGCTGGATCTGGAAACTTTCAAATGTATAATGAAACAAAGTATGAGGTCACAGAATAAAGTAAATGGGTCTTATAAATAAATGTTGGATCATTGAAACCACAGTTAAAGCTTTAACCATATGAACCAATTAGGCTTGATGATCTATCTACATGATCACTCTCGACTCTAAACTATAATTTCTACTAAGACCCATCTGATTTACTGAACAATTTATATGGGAAAATATTTTTCGATTACTTAGTACATGAGACCAATAAGACATTTAGAGACTTTTCTTGAAAAGGAGAAAAAGACTCTTTTTAGATCACTGGTTATTTGTATATGTGTCTTTTTCCCAAAGAGTTTGGGCAGCCCCCCCCCAATCTGCTAGAATTAAATATTTTAAACATTCTCTTTGCCATCTTGGTTAGCCCAGAATATGAAATCTTAATAGATAAGGTTGTAGTCATATCATAAAATACATGTTACAAAGGGTCAAGCTGTTTAAACTCTATTTTTAAGATTTCATGATTATGTCTCGAATTATAGGAAAAAAAAGTATTCAAGGTAAAGCTCTGTGATCTTGTCCCTGGAGTTTGAACAAAAACACATCCTCGCCAAACCGTAGGCTGATGAAGTCCCCCACTCCCCTCCAAGTGCACGTGCCTGGATCTGATGGCTGCGGTGAAAGTTTGGGCATCTTTAGAGCTTCACCTGCTGTGGGCAGAGAACGTTAAATAACAACTATTTTTAAAAAGTCTCTCCACCTGTCTTAGTCTCTTCAGGCTGCCATAACAAAACACCTTAGCCTGGGTGTTGTAAACAACAGAAATTATATATACCTTATATACACCTTATAAACAACAGAAATTTATCCCTCACGGTCCTGGAGGCCGGGAGGTACAGGCGTGTCTGATGAGGACCTGCTTCCTGGCTCCCGGACACTGCCTTCTCCCTGTGTCCTTGCACGGTGGAAGGGACGAGGCTCTCTCTGGGCCTCTTTTGTAAAGGAACTAATCTCACTCATCAGGCCTCTGCCCTCATGATGTAACCACCTCCCAATGACCATCACAGTGGGGGTTAGGATTTCAACATATGAAATTTGGGGGGAACATAAACATTCAGACCGTACCACCTTCATTTGTATGAAACTAAACAAAGAACTTCTGTTGGGAAAAGAAAGGAGTGTTTTAAATGGACAAATTATTAGGTGTTTTAACAATATCCCAGATCTTTTAAACTAAAGCGGTCTAATTACCTATATTGCCTATATTTTTAGAATGCCTGCCTGGTCATCTACTCACTCCCTTATTCCTTCCTCCCTTTCCTCCTTCCTGTCTCCCTTCCTCCCTCCCTCCCTTCTTCTTTCTTATCTTCCTTCCTTCCTTCCTTCAATAAATATTCACTGGGGCCGGCTTTGTCTTAGCTCCTGTGGTGCAAAGTAGGTCAAACATGGTCCCTGCTCTGGGGGAGATCAGAGATGCCACAGAATTGAGCACCTGAGGGAGCACCTACCCCAGATCAGGGAGTCAGGAAGCCTCCTGCGGGGCGAACCCGGAGCGGAGCTGAGTTATGAGGGATGAAAGGAATCGCTCCTTAAAGGAGGGACAGAGAGAGAGGTAAGGCCTTCCAGGCAGAAGGAAGAGTATTTGCAGAAGCTCAGAGGCAGGACACGGCACCGCCAGTTCCACACGTGCAGGGGAATGTGTGCAAGGAGAGGCGCTGAGGGACCAGGACAGACATCACATTACCTGGAGTCATTTGTACTAAGCAAAATTTTACCCAGTATATCACTAAGGAGCCAGGCAGCCATTTCTTTCTTCATTTATTTATCAAACATTTATTGATTTCCAACTGTGTGCCTATATTGTCTTAGGATCTTTATATATTTTGTTTCGTCAGTCTCCAGAATATCAGAATAGCCCTGTTCAGAAGGCATTCTTCTTCCTATTTTGTAGCTGAAAAGACAGTGGTGCAGAGAATCTGAGGAATTTACCTGAAACCCCTCAACCACTAAGGAATAGATTTGAGATTTAAACTCAGATCTGCCTCAAAAATTCATTATATCAGTTAGGATTAGGTTTAACTGCAGGTGACAGAAAACCCTCAACTTCCAAGCCTACGTGAGATAGAAGCTTTTTCCTCTCTCACATACAAAGTCAGAAGTAAGTGGCTTCATGAAATTGTCACGGGCCAGACTCCTTCTACTCTGCTGCTCTGCCATCGTCTACATAAGGAGACTCCTCATGGCCCAGGATGGCTGCTCAGGCTCCAGCCAACGTGTTCTCATTCCAGCCAACAAGAAGGGGGATGTGGCAAGGAAAGATTCACCCCTTCCCTTTAAAGACAACTCCCAGAAGCTGCCCATGACACTTGCATTTCCAACATTTTAGTCAGAATTTAATCATATGTCATATCTAGCTGCAAAGGAAGCAGGCAAAAGCTTTATTCTGGCAAAGCATGAATAAAAGTTAAAGTTTGGGTATTCTTTTGGTAAGAAAGAAAGAACTAACACCTCATGTACTTTGCACTATTCCAGAGTTTCTTATTCTGGTACCTGCTAAGAACCGGGAAGTATGTCCTTTGCTCTTTCTATGAAATGCTGACTTGGTAAAAATTGAATGCCAAAAAGGGGAGGGGACGCTCAGAATACATTCAAGAAGGGCATAACGTACAGGATGACAATTTCAGACATAGGTGGCATCTAGAGGAATGATGGACTCGGCCTAGAAGCATACCAAGCCCTGTGGCCCCCTTGGGAAGCCAAGAAGCTATCCTAACTTTCCTAGCAATGTGGTACTTAGATGCTCCTCCTTTTAATCTGATAGAGGTTTGCAGTTACCTGTGGCACAGAATTCATCACTTTGCATTACATCCTGGGTTTGCTTGTCTGTGACCCTACTAGACGGTGAATGCCAGCTCTGAAGCCCCAGCATTTGGCAGTGTTTGGCATACCATTGGTGCTCAATTTGTGTGTCTTCAGTGAGGGAAGCACTGTGTGGGCGCAGTGTTCAACATCCCTCAGTGTCCCTCTGAACCACGCCCCTTCATGCAGAAACACAGGCTCGTCAGCTCGGGCTGGACGGAGGGAGCTGGGTCTGCCCAGCTCAGTCACAGTGCTGCAGGGCCTAGGAGAGCCCAGCTGATGGTCCTCACCTGCTGCCACCTTGTCCAGAGCTGCAGGGTGCCCAGGGGTACCCACGGCTCTCCCAGACTCTGCCTCATGGTCACAGGGGTGGCCTTGGGGGCCAGCCTGAGTCCCGTGTGTGACTGCACTCATCCTGAGCTTTTCTGTTTTCTGGTCCATCTCTGACCCTAGGCTCTTGTTGACACCATACCTCTGGGTGCTTTGGTGTTTTTGGACATTTATTCCATTTATTGTTTTTTTCTGGTCAAGTGAAGCAGTGGGAGTACATCCTGTCCTTTGAACTTGCTTTGCTCTTTGTCTCAAAGTGGGGCCCCCAAACACAGTCCAGTCCTCTGGCTGGGACTGACCCGAGCCGAGTGGGACTTCCCAGGAGCACAAGCACTGAGGAACACACAGCTCCTGCTAATTAGG